>PVIW01013622.1:0-26671 GCA_004026585.1 Noctilio leporinus | reverse complement strand
GTGGATGATTGGATCAAAAAACTTTGGTACATTTACACAATGGAATTCTATATGGCAGAAAGAAAGAAGGAACTTGTACCCTTTGCAACAACATGGATGGAACTGGAGAGTATTATGCTTAGTGAAATAAGCCAGTCAGTGAAGGACAGGTATCATATGATCTCACCCATTACGGGACAATAATGAGCAAAACTAACAAGCAAAACAGAACCAAGTGTATGAATACAAGGAATAGGCCTGCAGTGGTCAGGGGGAAAGGGGCTGGGGGAAGGGGGGAGGCAGAGGCAAAGAAGGGGAGCAGCTTAGACAAGAACCTAGTATAAAGGAACCATGGACATGGACAACAGGTGGGATTGACTTTGGGGGGAAAGGGTGGGTGGGGAGGGGGACAGAGGGGAGCAAAAAAGGGATGGATGTAATACAACAACAATAAAATTTTAAAAAAAAACAACAAAATAACAAAACCATTCAAAAAAAAAAAAAGGTAATGTGGTATTACCTCACTTGAATGATTCAGTTCATCTCAATTGCATTTGTTATAGTACAATATACCAGACATATTTTTTAATGGAGGGGGGAGAAGGTATAATAAGGTTGATTTTTTTTTAATTTTTTTAAAAAAAGATTTTATTTATTATTTTTAGAGAGAGGGGAAGGAAGAGAGGCAGAGAGGGAGAGAAACATCAATGTATGGTTGCCTTTCACCTGCCTCCAGCTACAGAGCTGGCTGGAGACCTGGCTTACAACCTGATTATGTGCCCTGGCTGGGAATTGAACCAGCAACCTTTGGGTTTGCAGGCCGGCACCTTATCCACTATGTCACCAGCCAGGGCTATAAGGTTGATTTTTTATCATAATAAAAGATTGATGATAATAATAAAGTTAAAACAATATCAATTCTGTTATCTCAGATATTTTTAATTACACAGTGATCCATTTCAGTAAATTCATGGATTCATAAATACCTGTATATGAAAAGAAGCTCATTCTTTACTGTTGGAGAACGTAAAGGAGCCCAATAGTTATTTTGGAATCTAGGGAAAGAAGAATCAAGCGTTTACCTTGCCTTTTCCATGTGAATTATACCATTGGGGAACCAAGCGGCAAGTGAGAGGACGTCTTTCTTTCCAGAGATATTCTAGCTAATAAATGAAGAATAAATAATATTCTATTATTTTAATATCACTTTGGGGTGGCTTTTAATGAATTAATGTATCTAAGCAATGATCATCAACATGAGATAACATTGCAGAAGATAGTCAGTGGGTAGAGGCTATAGAAGAAATAAGATGGCTCATGAGTTGACACATGCCAACTGGATGATGGATATAAGTGGGGGTTCATTATACAATATTTTGAACATGTTTGAAATTTTCTATTTAGAGAAAAATGTTTAAAGTTCTTTGCTCTGTGTCATTCTATTGAAACAGGGCGATGACAGCTAGGAACCTGTAGGTACTGGGTAAATATTTCCCAGGGAGTGCCAATATCTGGCCCCATTTACCCCACACTTGTTCTTGGCCTCTAGCATACCATCAAGGGCTGAACTCATGACTTCACTACATTATCCAGTGTTCTCAGTTACAAAACTCCCTCCTCTCCTGTTCCCAGACCAGGTGTCCCAGAGATTAAATCTTACCTTTACTCTCCCAGAAAGGTACAACTTAAGTCAACTTCTACCCACCGAGGCTGTGGGATAGATTACTCACACCATGACTTGCCTTCCCTTTTGACAAATTGGGTTTGACCAATTCTGAACCTGGCCTGCCCTGGCTTCAGTGATTTGGCTGGGGTTCCAGACTGGCTTAAGACCCAGCTGCTCTAAGGCCCAGCTGGCTGCTCAGGGGCCAGGGCCAGCAAGGAAGCCTGGGGTTGGACAAATGCCCCAGCTGCAGAAATAGTACATGACCAGGATGTGGGAGTCTGGTCATAACAAATTATCCCGTGGGCTGGATGTCTGCTGGGGAGGCCAAAGCAGGTGGGTAGATAGGCAGAAATGACTCCTTACTCACCAAACGCTTTCCACGTTGCTAGCATGGTTTTAGCTAGATTAACTCTCACAGTAACCCTAGGAGGTTGATACTATTGTCCTATTTTAGAGATAGGCAAAATAAAGGATAGAGATTAAGCCACTTGGTCCATCTAGTAAGCAATAGACTGAGAATTTGAATCTGGGTAGGTCAGGAAACTTAAGTAAGAGGCCATATAAAAATAATTGTTTAGCCCTGACTGGTGTGGTTCAACGGATTGAACATCAGCCTGTGAACCGAAGGGTAGCCAGTTTAGTTCCCAGTCAGGCACATGCCTGGGTTGTAGGCCAGGTCCCCAGTTGGGAGCACACAAGAGGCAACCACACATTACTGTTTCACTCTCTTTCTCACTCCCTTCCCTCTCTCTAAAAATAAATAAATAAAATCTTTAAAATAATTGTACACCATGTGTATATAAAACTTGATTAAAACCTATTTTGAAAAAAGTTTTAATGGCCACATGAATTCAAAATAAATGAAATCACTATTCTGAACCGATATCTGCATCTGCCTCCATGCTCACTAATACATTATTCCCAGCAGCCAAGAAGACATAGAAACGGCCTAAGTGTCCATCGATGGATGAATAAATAAAGAAGATTGTATATAAGTATGAACATTATTCACCCATAAAAACAAAGAAACCCTGCCAATTTGCGACATGAATGGAAGTTGAAGGCATTATGCTGAGTGAAATAAGTCAGACAGAAAAAGGCAAATACTGTATGATATCATTTACATGCGAAAACTAAAAATAAAATCAATTCATAGAAACACAGTAGAATGGTGGTTGCCAGGGCTTGGGAGATGCTGGTCAAAGGATACAAACTTCTAGTTATGAGTTAAATAAGTTCTGAGAACCTAATTAATGGCTTGATGTCTATAGTTAACAATACTGTGTTATAGGCTTAAAAGTTGCTAAGAGGGTCAGTCTTAAATGCTCTCACCACACGCACAAAAAAGGTAACTGTGAAGCGATAAATGTGTTAATTAATCTTATTGTGGTAAGCATTTTGCAATATACATATATCAAATCAACTCACTGTACACCTCACCTTACACAATGTTATATGTCAGTTATATCTCATAGAGCTGGGGGAAAGAAGTCACGCAGCAATAAACATTTTCAGCTTTGCAGACCACATAGTCTCTGTCAAATAAACTGAATTCTGCTGTTATAGTATGAAAAGTCATAAACAATACACAAAGGAGGAAAGCTGTATTCCAATAAGTCTTCACTTTACATAAACAAATAGTGATCTATCCATACAATGGAATATTATTCAGCCATAAAAAGGATCAATTCATGACTTCTTTAAAAAGCACTGATTCATATTATAATGTAAATAAAACTCAAAAACATTATGCTCAGTGAAATAAAGCCAGACAGGCCCTGGCTGTGTGCCTCAGTTGGTTGGAGCACTGTTCCATAGTCAAAAGGTTGCTGGTTCAGTTCCTAGTCAGGGCCTATGACTAGGTTTTGAGTTTGATCCCCAGGTCCATGCACGTAGGAAAGGCAACCTATAGATGCTTCTCTCTCTGATCAGTGTTTCTCCTTCTCCCTTCCTTTCCCTCTAAAAGCAATGAAAAAAAAAAAATGTCCTCGGGTAAGAATTAAAAAAATAAAAATAAATGCCAGGCACAAAAGGCCACATATTGAATGATTCTGTTTATATGAAATGTCCAGGACAGGCAAATCCTGAGAGACAGAAAGGGGATCCGTGCTTGCTGGGGACTAATGAATAATGGAGTGTGACTGCTTTGTGGGTATAGGGCTTTATTTCAGGGTGATGAAAATGTTCTAGAACTAGATAGAGGTGGTGGTTACACAACATTGTGAATGTACTAAATACCACAGAAGTGTACACTGTTTATTTTTTGAAGATTTTATTCATTATTTTCAGAGAGAAGAGAAGGGAGAGAGGCAGAGAGGGAGAGAGAAACATCAATGTATGGTTGTCTTTCACCTGCCTCCAGCTACTGACCTGGCTGGAGACCTGGCTTGCAACCTGGTTATGTTGCCCTGGCTAGGAATTGAACCAGCGACCTTTGGGTTCACTGACTGGAGCCTTATCCACTGTGCCTCCAGCCAGGGAGAGTGTACACTTTAAAATTAGTTCTCTTTATGTAAGATGAAGTTCACCTTGAGAAAAAGGATTGTTCATTGTTCACAGAGAGCTGGTCAGTAGGCTACAGTTTACTGACTCTTGCTGTACAATATCTCTTAACAAAACCCAGAGCTGAATTTAAAAAAAAAAAAACAAGCATATAAAATCTTAGCTTAGCTCTGGCCAAGTAGCTCAGTTGATTGAAACATCGTCCCATACACCAAAAGGTTGTGGGTTAGTTCCTGGTCAGGGCACATGCCCAGGTTGTGAGTTTGATCCCTGGTCAGGGCATTTGGTGAGGATTTTTAAAAATCTTTCCTCAGCCCTGGTTGGTCTGGCGCAGTGGATTGAGTACTGGCCTGTGAACCAAAGGGTCACTGGTTTGGCTCCAAGTCAAGGCACCTGCCTGGGTTATGGGCCAGGACCCTGTTTGGGGGGCATGTGGGAGGCAACTGATCAGTATCTCTCTCGTACATCAATGTTCTGTCCCTCTTTTTCCCATCATTACCCTCTCTCTAAAAAAAAAAAAATTTTTTTTAAATGAAATAAAATAATCCTTTAAATCTTAGTTCAGAGCCCTTCACACAGCTGCTATTATTAGTAGTATTAGTATTAGTATTATTTATCAGGATCTTCATTACATTAAATTACTGCTACCAAATATTATGAATATTATGAATATTATGAACTCCGATCTCGTCTCCAAGCCCAGCCCTTCTCCTAGTTTCTTTTCCTCTGGCCTCTGGCCCTGATCTCAGCCTTACTTCAGATCCAGGGCCCAGGGCTCTGCCTGACTGTGCCAATGTTACTCCATTAGGGCTGTCCCCAGGCCTTGAACAGTGGCTACTCTCACAAGACCCCTGACCTGTCTGCAACCTGGAGGCCCTTGACCTAACCTGGCTAATGGGCCTCAGGAGGTGGGAGAAATGTAGTAGAGGTGGAAGTGATTCATCCTTGGAACCTCAGCCTTCCTGCTTCCTCCTACACCCAGCCCAGCCCAGGTGCTTCGGAGTGTGGGTGCCTGTGTGTTTGTGTATACATGCATGTGTGTTTTACAGCCCAAGGCCAAACTGACCCCACATTTTCAATCAAGCCTTTTGATTGATCCCTCCCTGCCACCTACTTGGTCCCTAGCCTGTGCTGGGCACTTCTGGGCACCCTAACAGGACTCAGCATCTCCTAGTCTCAGGAAGACAGAAACAGACAGGGCAACTCCTAGCCCTGAATGGATGGGCCTGGGTTAAAGGGAGGAGCCCTAGGCTAGAGAGCCAGGAAAGGAAAACGGGGAGCCAGGGTAATCATGATGGCTTCCTGGAGAAAGAGTCCTATCCTAGAATGCCACAAATCCCAGACAGATTCTAAGGGAAATGCTGGATGGCCATGACATTCCCCTGGTATAAACTTGACACAGCCTCTGCCACCAACTCCAAGCTTTAAAAAGGAATCAGCCTCTCTGGCTGGCTCATGAACTCCTGGACGAAGTTGCTCTGCAACCAGTCTGCAAACACTTCCCTAGGGTGAAGGGTCATAATTACACTGACCCTGGCCCAGCCACAGGATAGTGAAAACATGCACTG
Organism: Noctilio leporinus; assembly: GCA_004026585.1. Taxonomy (NCBI): domain Eukaryota; kingdom Metazoa; phylum Chordata; class Mammalia; order Chiroptera; family Noctilionidae; genus Noctilio; species Noctilio leporinus. Next base: position 20,956 of record PVIW01013622.1, on the reverse strand, counting down.
GACTTGGAGCCCTCCCCAGTTTTTAGCTGTGTGACCTTAGGTAAGTTATTTAACCTCTCTGAGCTTACCCTCCTGCTGGGTAAAATGGGCATAAGACAGTCAAATAAAACCACAAGGTCCTCCCAGGCAGGGATTTTGATTCTCTCTGTGGGAGAATCAAAAGGATACACTCAATTTTTATAATGCTGAATCAGGGTCATTCCAAGACTAGGTGGACATCAGGTGGGAATCTCATGGACAGCTATCCCCACAGCATCCCAGAGCTCCCCTCTGGTCTACACAGGGCCACCAGGACTAGGGTGAGGTGAGTGAGGCACAAGGATAGGATCAGAATTCCTGATTTTTCCTTTTACCTCTGGCTCTAGCATCTGCACAGCACTGTTCTGATTCTATCGCCATATGTTGATAGAAAGTGTTGATACTCTGTTCATCGTGGATTTTTTGAATTCACTCTTTAAGTAGAATTAAAATACTACTTAACTTGTTAACTGAGACTTTCAGCACCAGAGGAAGATGCTTTCACTCTCATTCTAGTCTCTGCCCAGGGTGGACACACAGACCTCTTTCTGTACATGTTCTACCAGGCAGAGCCCCATGCCCCATGGAAGCTGGGACTCAGAAGAGGAAATTCCTTGAGTCCCCTGGGGAGTGGTCCCCACTCACCCCATCCCCTCCAACCTTATTCCCTCATTCACTTTCTCCCCTAGCTTTGTGCTCCCTGATCTTCCACTGTGGCTCCAGCTTTATGCTAGGTGGTGCTGAGTCCCCAGAAGGAAGATACTGGATATCTGAGCAGGCTCCCCCAGGGGAACTCCAAGCCTGGCTCAGCCTGGGTATTCCCAGGCCCGCCCAGGGCCTGCCTTTCGCTCAGTGCCCAACCTAGTGGGTCCCCCCGAAACTCCCCAGGCTGGTTTCTGGATGGAAGGCCCATAGTGAAGCAATTTCCACAGCACCCCAGTCACATTGAACCCATCCCACCTGACACTCAAATAAAGGGGAGGCAGGCTCACTTCTACAGAACTCAGCCGCAGCCTGAGGGAGACGGCTGCGGCTGAGTTCACTATCAACCCAGGTGAGCCAAGAAATCAGCGCCTGGGACAAAGTCAGGTCCGTGAGGTCTGGGAGGTTAGGGAGGCCCGGAGGCCCAGTCCCTGCTCTGAGCTACATCTGATGGCTTTGGATCAAGAGCTTGAACTGAATAAGAAAAGATATCTCCTGGTCCCCTGGGCTCACAGAGGGCCTCGGCAAAGATAATCCCCATTCTCTGCCTGAGCCTGAAGTGCTGACAATAAAGGCATAAATAAGGCAGTGCCAACTTTAGGCGTGTCCTCCTCTCCCCTCTCCGAGCACATCCAGTCTTACCAGTTGGGCTGGCACCTGAGAGTCCCTTGCGGTGGCCAGCAGCAGCTACCAAATGATCAGCAAAGAGGTAGAGCTTGCTGGATTGGCCTTAGTCTACCTCTCTTGGGAATGGGCAGAATTTGTTGAAATCTAAATTACCTGGCCTCCAGTGGCCTCCTGGGTTGGACCTGGATTACTGACCCTTGACGTTGGCCTGGATAAGATAGGATGGGGGAGCCCCTGACAACCACATGACCTTGACCCAGGGCACTCTGTCCCCATGCCCCTGCTGCCTCCGCCCACAGCTCTGCAAGGGGCAGCAGTTTCATTCACCGTTGGACTTTGAGAGTGGCCAAAAACACTGCTCAGTTCTCCATGCCTGTCTCCTTCCAGCTCTGCCGAGGTCTCTGCTGAAGTCAAACAGATATGCCCTCCGGAAGCTGGAATCCCACAACAGTAGTCCAGGGTGTCCTCTGGATCCTGCTTGGGTTGTCGCTGTGGCTGGAGCCAGGGACAGGTAGGTCAGAAGGCAGAGGCCTGTGGGAATGACAACCAATTCTACAGAAGTGTACTGCTGTCCCCTCTGTGTCCAGCCCTCTACAGGGTAAGACTGGAGATCCCAGGAGACACCAGTCTCAAGGAACCTCCAGTCTGGGGACACAGATGCTTCTAGCCCCACAGGGTCAAGGCATGGGGTGGAGGAAAGACCTGGGGCCAGAAGAGCAAAAATCAGGAAGGCATCCTGGAGGAAGAGATACAGATCTAGGACAGGAAGGAGAAGAATTTTACTTGGAGAGAAACAGGAAAGGGCATTTTAGGCAGAGAGAAAAATAGGAATTACAATGTGGACTGTCCACCCAAATTTCTGGGTTCATAATTCTGCTTCTGCCACTTCCTATCTCTGACCTAAGGCAGGTCATTTAATCTCTCTGAGTTCGTAGGGTCATTATGAAGATTAAATTTGTTAAGTTACTTAAGTCACTTGGCACATAGTAAATGTTTAATAAATATTAGCTATTATTCAACAACCCAGCTCTGAGCCCAGCACGTCTGGGTTCTAGGTTCAGCTACAGGGCACAGGCCCACCCTCACCTCCCCTGAACATACTCCACATACCTTGCCCTTACAATTCCCCAATCTTCAATCCATTACCAAAAGTTTATCCATCTTTCCCTCAGAATACCTGGGCACTCTGCTCATTTTTGCCCATCACAATGCCACCACCCTAGCTTTGGCAATCTTCATTGCTCAGCTCCATGTTGTTTCCCTTTCTTTGCTCTAGCCTCCTGAAAATTCATTCTTCACAGGCCGTCAGAGGAGCAACCTTAGAACCCTCCCCATGTCATGAAGCTGGCATAGCTGCCCAAGGCCCACAGATAGTCTAAGCTCCTTAACCTGTTGCCTGTACTTCAGTTTCCTCATTTATATGAGGATGGTGTTGGGAATCACAGGGTTGTCAGATGGAAAGCACTGAGAAGATGTGGAAAAAGCAGAGGGAGACTCAGGAGCAGGGAGTGGTAGACCGCCGGCTAACGCCATTCTTCCTCCTGCAGCATCCCTGCCCCTCCTCATGGACTCTGTCATCCAGGCTCTGGCTGAGCTTGAGCAGAAGGTGCCAGTCACCAAGGCCAGCAACACTGCCTCTGCGTGGCGGCTGTCAGCCCAGAATTCCGGTCTTCATGATCCCCTCCATCACTTCCTGCTAGAAGGACGGAGTCTGAAAGTCACCAAGTTGGATCCCCTTGCGCTGAGTCCAGAGCTGCAAGGCCTGACTGAGGAGGTGGCGCGACACGATGTTCAGGGCAGGCAGGAATACGGGGTAGTACTGGCACCTGATGGCTCAACGGTGGCTGTGGAGCCTCTTCTGGCAGGGCTAGAAGCAGGGCTGCAGAAGCGCAGGGTCATAAACTTGCCCTTGGACAGCACAGCCACCCCTCTTGGTACTGGAGCCACCCTTCCAGATGTTGGAGCCATGGTTCCTGATGTAAGAGCCACCTCCCCAGGACTCAGGGATGCCTCTCCAGATGTTAGCTCTGCAGATGTTGGAACTATGTCTCTGAATGTTAGAGCCACAGGTCTCAATGTAGGAACCATCTTTCCAGATGTCCGAGCCCTCACTTCAGATGTCCAAGTCACCTCTCCGGATGACCAAACCTTCTCACCAGATGCCAAAGCAAAGTCTCCAACCTCTGTGGACAGCGTCCTGGTGGTCACCTTGGCCAGAGACCTGGGCCTGACCTTCCTCCAGGGCCCCCAGACCCACAGCCACCCACGCCTGGGAGCTGAGGGCTGCTGGGACCAGCTCTCCGTTCCCAGGAACTTCACGCTCCTAGATTCCGGGGCATCACTGCTTACCACGGCCTTTCTCAATGGTGCTCTGGATGGGGCTCTCCTTGGAGACTACCTGAACCAGGCCCCTGAGCCCCGGCCATCCCTCAGCCGCCTCCTGAGCCAGTACTATGGAGCTGGGGTGGCTGGACACCCAGGACTTCAAAGCAATTTCAGAAGGCAGAATGGAGCTGCTCTGACTTCAGCCTCTGCCCTGACCCAGCAGGTTTGGGGCACCCTCATCCTGATACAGAAACTGGAGCCAGCACACCCTCAGCTTCAGGGCATGAGCCAAGAACAGCTAGCACAGGTGGCCACCCTTGCCACCAAGGAGTTCACTGAGGCCTTCCTAGGTGAGAAGGGCCCCACCCCCGTGACCTTCCCTCTCACAGACACACTCTCAGCCACAGGTGGTCAGGGAGATCCAAGGCTAGGAATTACAGAGGAGGAAATAGGGCTCTGGCTGGGGGCCAGGGCAGCTGCACAGGTAAGCAAAGACTAGATTTGAGTCTTGAAGGATGAATGGGAGTTCGTCTGACCAAAAAAAAAAAAAGAAGAAGAAGAAGGAAAAAGAGGAACAAGGCATTGAAGGAGGTGGGCTCAGCACTTGCAAAGGCACAGAGATTGGAATGAAAGTTCAGCGAGTTACCCCTAGGCATCTTTAGGTGAGTTGCTTCACTTCCTCGAACCTCACTTTCTTCAGTAAAGTGGGATCAATCTGCCACCTCTTGGATTTGCTGGATGGTTTGAGCAGGAAGGCAAGTAGCACGCAACTGAAGCATAATAAATGTGGGCCAACACTCCTCTTTCTCTGCATGGCTGTCTCCCTAGGGCTCAGGGCAGGGCCATCTGCAGAGAGTGTTGCGTCCGGGGATGTAAAGTGAGTTGAAGTCTGAACCACAATTCTTGGGGGTTTTCCTGAAGGGGGTAGTAATCATAGCCAATATTCCAATAGGACTGGGATGCTCTAAGATTTAGTTAAGTTAAATCCCAAGGGAGGCCAGTGTGTGTGTGAGACTGAACTGTCCCCAAATCTGGAAGGAGACTGGGGGAATGGCCCACAGGTGCACTCAAATAGGGGCACAGGCGGCAGGAAGAGAAACGCTGGCTGATCCCAGCCTTACACACCCTTCCCCGCAGGGTGCCCGGCTATCCACCCCCGTTGCCGCTGGGGAGCAGCACCATACCGGGGCCGCCCGAAGCCGCTGCGGCTGCCCCTCGGGTTCTTGTACGTGCATCACACGTACTTGCCCGCATCCCCCTGCACCACCTTCGCGCGGTGCGCCGCCAACATGCGCTCGATGCAACGCTTCCACCAGAACACGCAAGGCTGGGACGACATCGGCTACAGGTAGGCGGGGCCACGGAGTGGAGGCGGGGTCCCTTCTTGCTGGGCCCGGGCACTAGGGGCGGGCTTGAACCAAAGCAGACCTAGAGAAACGAAGGACTATGACAAGGGTGGGTGAAGCCGAGGTGGAGAGAGGCGTGGCTTAGACGAGTGTAGGACCCTCTGGGACTGGGGCTGGACAGGTATGGGGTTGAGCCAAAGGCAGAAAAGGGCAGGCGCTGGACTTGAGACAATGTGGAGGGACCGGACAGAAAGGGGCTTAGCCAATGCCTGAGAAACAGGAGGGTTACTGGGGCGTCATTTGGTGAAGGAGTGGGACGAGGCAGGGCCAGGCAGAGACACTGTGACCAGGTAGGACCTGGCACAGACATGGGGCAGGGCACCCCTGAAGTCGCATGTTGGCTGTCCCCCACTCCTCCGCAGTTTCGTGATGGGTTCAGATGGCTACGTGTACGAGGGCCGCGGCTGGCACTGGGTGGGCGCGCATACATTAGGCCACAACTCCCGTGGCTTCGGTGTGGCCTTCGTGGGCAACTACACCACGGAGCTGCCTGCAGAGGCCGCGCTGCGCACGGTGCGGGACGTGCTTCCCAGGTGCGCGGTGCGCGCGGGCCTTCTGCGGCCAGACTACGCGGTACTGGGCCACCGCCAGCTCGTGCGCACCGACTGCCCTGGCGACGCGCTCTTCCGCCAGCTGAGCACCTGGCCGCACTTCGACGCGGTGAGTCCGATCAGCCTGCGCTCCCTGGGCCTGCGATCTAACTGACACAAGCTCAGACCCTGACTCTTTCTTTTCTGTAACTCCTAGACCCGCACGGCCTCAGCCAGGTCCCTCATCTCCCTTGCAACCCTTCTATTCAGGCAACGTAGTTTCAGCCGTTAAATTATTCTGATCGTAACATTTTCTACCCACTGTCCTCTGCCTGCACAACCTCACCCTAGCCCCTGACCCAGCCAGCTTGTTGTTTGCCCAGCTTCCAATACCTCCGCCCTCCCAACCAGGGCTTGGACCTTGACTCCTCCAGCAGCCCCTCTGTCCTCACAACTTCAGCCTGGCCTGCATCACCTGTACCCAAGTGGCAATGCTTCTGCCTGCACAACCTCATCCCAGCCCACCTAACCTTCGGCTCACCCCTTCCCCCCACCCAAAGGACCTCTGAATGAATACACAACAGTAACCTAGCCAGTGTCTCTCTACAGAAAACGCTTTGTCCTGCACATCCTCTGTCCAGTCCCTCACCGTATTGTTTCAGTCTTCTGCCCAGACAAGCTCACCCCTGAGGATACTTACTCAGCCTGAGCCTTTCTGACCCTTGATCATAGTGTTTATGCTGGAGCAATCCAGGTTCAGCCAACACCTCAATCACCTGGACCTCAATCACCGAAACACCTATTTTTACACACCTGCCCAATCTTGTGCTACCTGCATACTACCACTCTATTTCATTAAGTTGTCCTGCAATTGAGGTTGTATCCACCTTGTCTTCTTCCTCATAGAGGGTCCTACCATGAGTAGAAGCGACCATGAGGAGAGGGAGTCTCACTCCCTCCCCAAGCCTCACTCTCTCTTGTCTTTCCTAGAATGTGAAGCCAAGGACTTCCAGGAGCTCCAAGAGGAGGCTTCCTCTAGTGACTCTGCCAGCCACAGACCTCCAATAAAAAGACTGTGAAAAGAAAGTCTGTGTCTATGCATCATCTGTGTTTGCACACATTTTCTTAGTTTGGATTTGCCCAGAATCAGACCTTGACACAAAAATTCCAGTGCAAGTAGTTTGGGAAATGGTCCCAGGACACATTATTTGAGGAACAAGAAAGAGAGCTAGGGAAGGGAAAGCAGCCCAGAAAGAGTGCTTTATCAAGCAAGTTGACATTGGGAGCACATGGAGCTCAATCCCACCAGGGACCTTTGGGAGACAATGTAGGGCACACCCTGAAGTCATCCCACCTGAGGATTGAGGAAACTGGAGTATTGATCTTCCAACTCCCATAGCCATTGGCTGAGGACTTCTCTCAGGGAGGTGTTAATTCTCTGGCACTTTGAGGCTGTTTGTTGCAGGGCTCCATCTGTCAGGGAAAGTCCTCCAGCAAAAATGCAGGGAACTGGGACTGGAGCCAGTATGCAGTGAGGTGGTAAATGTTCAGAGATATGAAGGAACGTAAGAAGGCTCCACATGTGTGTGTAGTGATTGGTCCAATGCCCAATAAGATGGGCATATCTAAGGTGGGGGTACCTGTCTGAACACATCCAGCTCCAGAAGAGTCTTTGGCCCTCACTGAACACCCTCCTCCTCAGGATGATTTATAGAATTTGTGAGGCCAAGTACAAATGAAAACACAAGGTGTCTTGTTCAGAAAGCAATAACTTCAAGACAGCCATAGCAGAGCATTAAATCAAATATAGCATGGAACCCTTCTAAGCATGAGGTCCTCGGTGACTGTCCATCAAAGTGATTCTACCCACCCTACCCTGTGGCTTCTGGTCACCCTTACCTTTGCACAAACCATTTCTTCTACCTAACATGCTCTTCCCACAGCCAGCTCCTTCTCATGCTTCAGGTTGCAAATGCACCTCCACAGGGAGGCCTTTCTGGATTTTTCCAGTTTAAAAAACATCACTTCTGCTCAGCTTCTCTATTCCAGTCCTTCTCACAAGGTAAAAATTGTCCTACATTTGTGTTCAGGATCTGTTTCCCTCACTCAACGGTGAGGTCCAGGAGGGCATGAATCATGTTTATTTAGTTCCCCATGGCTTCTCTTGCACCTAGCACATAGTAGCTGCTCAGGAAACATTTTTGAAAAAAAAAAAAAAGAAGGCTCCTATTATAAACCTTCTGAAACTGAGTCTGTGTTGTACAAATATGGAAATTGAGGCTCAGAGAGAGGAAATGACTTGCCTGAGGTCACACAGCAAGAGAAGAACCAGCTGGCACTGAAACCCACTCATGGGCCAGGATTGTACTGACTCTTATGACTCACTTATTTCTCAGAACAGTATTTGCTCACCTCTTTTTCAAGAAAATGTTTATTAGGAAAACACATCAACGAATTTTCCCAACCTAATACAGCCATGTAACCAGCACCCCACTCAAGAAATGAACACACTATGTTACGTGACTTTCAGTTCAATTTTTAAAATCCTCACCTGAAGAGACATGTTCATTGAAGAGAGAGACAGAGACAGAGACAGAGAGAGACAGAGAGAGACAGAGAGAAAGAGAGAGAGAGTGAGAAAGAGAGAGAGAGAGAGAGAGAGAGAGACGTGAGGAACTTGTATTGGTTACCTGCTATATGCATTCCAACCCAAAATGGAACCTGCACCCTTCTGGTGTATGGGACAATGCTCAGCCACCCAACCAGGGCTTTCCCCTTAGTTTTAAAAGCAGAAACAAAAATCAAAAGTCTCTTCATGCCTCCCCCACTAACCTCTTCAAAGGACACTGACATCCAGAATAGTTGCACATAGTTTTGTCTGCTTTGGAACTTAATATATATGGAGCAATACATTGTATCATCTTTTTTTTTCCTTAGCATTGTTTGTGATTCATCTGAGTTTAATCATTCCGTAATTTGTTCATTTTCATTGCTGCATGGTATTCCATTGTGGGAAGAAAGCACAATTTACCCCTTCTACAGTATGTGGACACTTGGATTGTTGCCAGTTTGGGGCTATTGTGAATAATGTCAGCAGGCATGCCTATTGAGTAAACTGCTGGGTCAGAGGAAGGGTATGGTCAATGTTTGTCAATTAGACCAAACAGCTTTCCAACTCTGATGAATCAGTCTACACTCTAACTAGCAGTGGATGAGATTTCCAAGGGCTCCATGTTCTCACCAGCATGTGCCCATTTTGCAGAAAAGGCAACTGAGGAGCATGTGCTGCCACCTGGTCAGTGAGAGATTCTTGTTCCTGCTCTGTCAGCTCCTCTCTACCCCTGTATCCTGCCCCCACTGTGCCCTCCCAGCCTAGCTGTGGGGTGGGGTAGAACAGACAGGGTCACGTGGAGGAACATTCAGGAGGAGGAAGCCAGGCAGTGTGCAGACTGCTGCTGCTTCTGAGGCTGGTCAGGAAAACAAGGTAAGGGAGGGAATGTGTGTGGCCCCCATGGGGATTTCCTGGGGGCAGAGCTGGGAATGGGGAGGGGGCTGAAATAAGGGCAGTTTGTGGGCAAACACAAAACAGAACTATAACCCTCTCGTCCTCAGAAGAATCCCCACCATGGACTCTCCATCAGCAAACCAGTCCTCCGAAGCCCAGCCTGTAGCGCTCTCTCCGTTAACCTCCTATCGCTGGCACATGGGAGGTGGTGGGGAGAAGGGGACTGGGGGGTTCCACTGGGGCCGCCTTGCGGTCTGGGGGAGAGCACTGAGCCACCAGGAACCCATAGTCAGCAGCCAACCGACTCGTCGCTCGCTGTTCCGTCGTGTCCTCTCTGCGCCCCCCAAGGAATCACGCCTGAGCCGCCCCCGAATATCCAAGAGCCTCTGGGGGAGGCATAAGAGCCCACCACTGGAGTCAGAGCCAGAACCAGAAGCCTCAGGTAAATGGCTCCCCCACCCAGAGCATGGGCCGGATGCTTGGGTTTTGTCCGCCTCCAGAGCATCAGCCTTACAGACACAGGAAGTTGTGGGGAGTACAAAAGCCCAACAGGAAGTGGCTGGGACCCAACTGCCCTCTTCCCTCTTTCCCCCTTACCCAGGGCTCTGGGGAGTCAGGGTGTGGCCAAGGGCCTGTGGGCCAGGGGGTCCACTGATGAAGAGACAGGGAATAGGCTCTTGACCTCAACTGGTCTGTTCTCATATCCAGTGGCCCAGCCCCACCCTCTCCTGCCTGGATATCCATCTCAGCCTCCTCCTGCTCTCCAGTTTCCATGTCTTAGTGTCTTCATTTCCTTGGGAAATAGGAAGCATGATCCCTACCTCAAAGGGTATATGATTTCATGTATTCATTTATTTATTCATGTATTCATGGTTCAAGCAGAGGTCTGTTGAGCACTTACTATGTGCCAGGCCCTGATTTAGACACTGAGGACACAGCGGTGAACAAAAAACAGATGTCACTGGCTACTCCATGAAGCTCACAGTGTAGTGAGCATAAAAGACATAAATGAGGAAATGACAGATGGGACTAAGTATTGTACAGATGGGTCTAGAAGGGTATCATGAAGATTGGAGCTCACTAGTCCAGGGCCCCACATATTTTAAGTAGTATGTTAACAGCGGGAGTTAGCATTTCTTCCTCCAATGGTAAAACGACAGGACGGACAAGTAATCTGGGATGGTCAGTTCAGCCCTCCTATTCCTGGAAGTTCACTTAATTCTCATGATTCATAGTCATATTTTGCAAAGGCATTCTTTCAAATCCCTCCAGGTATCAGGTACTGCTCACTCCATAGAATTCAGAGAGAGCACTCTATCAAGCAGACATGATCTTCACAGGCTCAAATACCTCCCATGGCTCCTCACAACCCCCGGGATAAAACCCCTCCTAACTGGCACCCAAACCCAAGGTCCTGCACAGCTCTCTTCCTAGACCTTCTTCTCCTCCAGCTGCTGAGCCCCCCAAACCCTTTTGTCCATCCCTTTATCCCTGCGGGTCTTGCCTTGTCTCAGCCTTTGATCAAGCTATTCCTGCCATCACAGCCTAGCACAAACTTACTGTCTCTGGGAGGCCTTCCCTGGCCTGCTGCACTACTATCACCTCCTATCCTGACCTTTTTCTATTTCTTTCTTAAGCTTTGAATATATTCCATCTTTGACTAGTTGTCTATGTAAGAAACCAAGGCTGCTGTCCTGTTGTTTAACTTGGACCTACCCACCGACTTGGTTAAGAGAAGAATGCTTATGCCTGAGGCCCAGCTCTATCACTCACAAGCGGTGTGAACATGGGAAAGCCAATATCTCTGGGTTTCAGTTTCTTCCTTGGTAAAATGGAGGTTATGATGGCCCTTCCAATGGCTTTGGAGGGTTAAATGAGAGAAAACATGTGGAACAGTAAACAGAACAGGCCACACAGTAGGTGGGCTGATTCCACCCACAGTGGCCAGTGGGGACAATAAGGGACTTTGCTCAACAAGTACTTGACATGACTGCTTCGGGGTGGGAGTGAAGGAAAGAGGAGGCACTTGAGAGGGAACGTCTGATGAGCCTCGGTAAATGAAAAGGGTAGTCTGAGGTTCAGGGAGAACTGCCAGGTCCCCAGCATCTCCTCCTCCACCTAGAGCCGGAGCCGGAGCCCCCTTCCCCTCAGATCCCTGAGGCTCCCACACCTGATGTGGCCATCTGGAATATTGGGGCCTTCACTCTGATCGATGGGAGGCTGGTGCTGCTTGGGGGCGAGGAGGAGGTGAGAGAGGGACTCTGGGGGAAGGGAAGGAAGGAGGGGAAGGGAGTGGGGATAATGAAAAGGTGTCTGCCTCTCCTTTGGTCTGCCTGCCTCCCTCCCCTTTCTGACTACCCACTCCTGTGGAGGAACAGGGTCTTTGTAGGTCCCGGTCCCGAGTGGGGAGCGCTGGCTCCGAGGGAAGCCTCCAAGTGGCCATGGGGAACCTCAGGGATCCAGGTAACTAAGTGTGACAGGAGGGGAGGGGAAGGCAGGGGCATTTGGGAATCTGTCATGGTGGGGCAGAATCCAAGATAATCCCATCTCCTAACCTTCCACCCCTGCCATCCACAGATCAGACTCCTGGAAGGACTGAACCAGAGGCTGCTGGCCCACACCAAGTCCACAATGTTCGGGTGAGACATCTAGTAGGGGGTGTAGGGGGGAGCAAAGACTTCCAGCCCCTCAGAGGTGAGAGGTGATTCTTACTGGGTGATTCTGGGCAGGTCACTGAACCTCTCTGGTTCAGTTGTCTCTATCTGTCAATGGAGCTAATGGGAGAACCTCCTTCTCTGGGCTGTTTATGAGAAATCAATAGAAAATGCAGGAAAGCATATGCTCGGTGCTTTAGAAATGGAAGAAGCTATTGGTTGACTTTATTATTCCTACTAATAGAGCCTGAGCTGGTGGTTGGTCACCTAAGCTTGCGGCTCCCCAAGACTAGCAGACCCTCCAGAGTACCTGAGGGAAAAGGAGCTGGGGAAGGAGCACAAGGTTCTACCCAGTTGACATTCCTCTCCCCACAGGGGTTGCTCAAGCGGCTGAAAGAAAGGAAAAAGGCAAGGTCAGAGCTGGGAGCCAATGCCTCCCGGGATGGGTAAGAGTCTCTGAGGGGCTAGAGGGGCTGGGATTCAACATCGCCCTCTCCCCCTCATCCTGCCAATCATTTTGACCTTCAACACATACCCTCTGTTTCCCCCTATGTCCTGCCTTGTGTTGGGCCATGCCAGGGCCACTGAAAGACCCTAGCATGGGGCCATTTCCCCGTGGAAGAGTGGGAGCAGGAGTCTCATGCAATGATTCTAAATTAACATCCTGGTCTGGGAGTACCAGGGAAGGAAACTGAGCTGAAACCTGAAGGATGGATGGAAATTGGAAATGAACTAGGCCAAAAAGGGCTGGGACAGCATTTCAGGCAGAGGGAACAACATGTGTAAAGGCCAAGAAGTCAGATGAAGAGACAAAAATAAGGCAGTGAGCAATTGAGTGAAAAGAGATCCAAAGATATCAAGAGCTATACTATGCAAGGTCATGCAGGCCACCAAGAGAAAGGTAGGGTTGATCCTAAAAGTGATGGGTTCAAATCCAATTTAGGTTTAACTCCATCCTGACCTCCCTCCACCCTTCAGGCTCTGTGAGGTGGTGGGAGAAGAGGGAAATAACGCTTGTTTCCCCGCCCCCTCCCCAGAGCCCCCAATGCTCTGGGCTCTAGGGAATCACTGGCCCCACTCTCTGAGCTGGATCTTGGAGCCGAGAGGAATGTGCGGGTCTGGCCTCTACACCCCAGTCTCCTGGAGGAGCCCCACTGTTTCCAGGTAAATGCAGACAATTCTTCACGTCATCCTTACCCTTTGGCTCCACCCTTGGGCTCAACCGGAATCCTCCACCCCAACAGATAACTTGGACAGGCGGGAGCCGCTGCTTCTCCTGTCGCTCAGCTGCTGAAAGAGACCGCTGGATCGAGGACCTTCGTCGCCACTTCCAGCTCAGCCAGGTCAGTACTGCATAAAGTCCGGACTTGGAGGCCCGGGCTACACCCGGAGCCCCACACCTTACTTACACCAACCCTCGCATAGCCCCGCCTCTTAGACACGTGCCCGCCCACACAAGTGCAAGCACTCCGGAGACCTCTCTCTTCCAGTACCAGCTCCCTGAACAAGCGCCCCCGTCCCTTCTTTTCAATCTAGGTTCTATATACGCGCGCGTATACCTAAAGCCCCGGCTACCAAGTAGTCTCCCAAGTCCCTTACTCGCGGCTGTCCCGCAGTACCCTTTAGACCCCGTCTACCCAGGAGATCATGGAACAGCTAGAATTCCTCCGCGTGGCCAGCCTGGTACCCCTGTGGTCCCCCATTCTCTTCTCCCATGGGCCCAGCGATCTCCCTGGGGACGTGGGCTCTGCGTTTCAACTCGGTGCCCACCACCGAGCATTCACTGCTGCCTCCACCACTCTGATCCGCAGGACAACGTGGAACGAGAAGAGACCTGGCTGAGCGTGTGGGTGCACGAAGCAAAGGGGCTGCCACGGACCGCGGCTGGGGCACCAGGAGTGCAGGTCGAGCTGTGGCTGGACGGCGCCCTGCTGGCGCGCACAGCGCCGCGGTCTGGTCCCGGCCCGCTCTTCTGGGCAGAGCGTTTCCACTTCGAGGCGCTGCCGCCAGTGCATCGCGTGTCATTGCGGCTGCGCGGAGCGGGCCCAGACAGCTCGGAGCTGGGCCGCGCAACACTGGCACTGGAGGAGTTCGGCGCCCCCCGCGCGCCCGCAGCCGGCCTGGAGCGCTGGTTCCCGCTGCTCGGGGCACCAGCAGGCGCTGCGCTGCGAGCGCGCATTCGAGCTCGGCGCCTCCGCGTACTGCCGTCGGAGCGGTACAAGGAGCTGGCGGAGTTCCTGACTTTCCACTACACGCGCCTCTGCGAGGCACTGGAACCGGAGCTGTCCGCACAGGCCAAGGAGGAGTTGGCGGCTGCCATGGTGCGCGTGCTGCGGGCCACTGGCCGAGCGCAGGTGCGGCGCGGGGGATTGGGCTGACCCCGGTGACCAAAGTGGCATCTGCGAGAGGCGTTGCTCCTTGAGGGGCGGGGCCTGAGCTTCAGCCTCAACGGCCTAAACTTGAGCTAAATCTCAGCCCTGAAAGGCTTAACTTTATGCTGTGAGGGGTGGAGATTCGGGCCTGTTAGGTGCTCCAGCAGTAAGGGATGGGCTTGACCTGTAACTATGGGGGGTGGGGCCCGTGCTCAGGTGGAAAGGACTGGCCAAGGGCATAGATTCCCCCTTGGCTCAGTCTGTGCCCAGGCAACAGAATCCCCGCTATGCTCAGGCACTGGTGACAGACCTGGGCGTGGCAGAGTTGGCACGCAGTGGAGGCCGTGAGGTGCTGCTGTTCCGAGAAAACACATTGGCCACTAAGGCCATTGATGAGTACATGAAGCTGGTGGCACAGGACTACCTCCAGGAGACGTTGGGTGAGCGGTGCAAGGGAGGGAGTGTCTGACATAAGCCTGCTGGGAGGACTGGAGGAACTCCAGGGATCCCTGACCTGGGAGTCCCTGGGTAAACTGGATTCTGGCAGAAAGTGATACCTTGTAGGTGCTGGGATCCTGGAGGGAACTGGGGACTCCCCAAGATGTTAGGTGCCTCCAGAGTAAATTGGAGATAGAGTTGGAGGTTGGGTGTGGTGGGTCCTGGTGGTTATGGCCCTGGCCCCTGTCTGGCTGTGCTGGACTGTAGGGCAGGTGGTGCGTCGTCTCTGTGCCTCCACTGAGGACTGTGAGGTGGACCCCAGCAAGTGCCCAGCCTCAGAGCTGTCCCAGCACCAAGCCAGACTGCAAAACAACTGTGAGGAGGTCTTCCAGAACATCATCCACTCCTATGAGTAAGTGTCAGGGCTCTGGCACCTGAGCCTACCCCTTCCTCCCAGCCACTGTGCTAGTTGCTAGGTAAAATACAAGGTGTCCAGTTATACGTGATGCAATATTTGGGACATACTTATATTTTAAAATTATTTTTATCTGAAATTCAAGTTTGACTGTTATTTCAATGTTTTATTTGCTAACTCTGGTAACTCATTTCCAATGCTAACTAAACACATCTAACATTGGATGTAATTCCTTGTCCTCTAAACACAGGTAGCCATATATGCTAATTTCATGCCACCTGACCCCAGTTAACATAGGACCTCAATCCTATGGCTTCTGATTTTAGGTGATGTCATACCCTCAGTCCCATGACCCTAGACCTTAAGTGGTCCTCTACCCCAAATTCCATGCAACTGATCACAGGAAATCTGAGATTCCAGTTCCTTGACCTCTGACCTGCATGCTTAATCCCATGTTACCCAGGACATCAATGCCATGATTTCTGAACTCACATGACCCCATTAGCCCATTCTATTTCATATCATGCACTCTACATGGCACTACAATCTAATGTTATAGTTAGACCCTAAGCTAATGTCCTCTGTCCCCATGTGAACCTGTACCCCAACTCCAAGATTACTGACTCCAGAAGTCACACCATAAATTCTTAGAACTCAGAAAGCAGGTAACTCCTTAGAAGTTTGACCATCTATGAACTTTATGCCTATACACTCCCCATCTGACCATTATCTATTCTGCCCCAGCTGGTTCCCAGCAGAGTTGGGCACCGTTTTCTCAGGCTGGCGAGAAGCATGCAAGGCACGTGGCTCCGAAGCACTGGGCCCCCGACTGGTGTGTGCCTCTCTCTTCCTGCGGTTCCTGTGTCCTGCCATCCTGGCACCCAGCCTCTTTGGCCTGGCGCCAGAGCACCCAGCACCCAGCCCAGCCCGTACCCTCACACTGATTGCCAAGGTCATCCAAAACCTCGCCAATCATGCCCCGTAAGTGCTGGAAGGCTTGGGGGCATGGTGGGGCTGTGGGGGGTGGCAGATGCCTGACCCAGTTGGACCCTGACCCAGGTTTGGTGAGAAGGAGGCCTACATGGACTTTATGAATAGCTTCCTGGAGAATCACGGACCTGCCATGCAACATTTCCTAGACCAAGTGGCCATGGTGGATGTGGATGCATCACCCAGCGGTTACCAGGGCAGTAGTGACCTGGCCCTCCAGCTGGCAGTCCTGCATACCCAGCTCTGTACCATCTTTGCTCGACTTGACCAGGTGGGACCTGAACTCAGAACCCAGGACATGGCGTAGGGAGGCAAGAGGGCAGGAAAATTCTAGCCCCAGAGAGCTTTCTCAGAATCCTCTCTACATCCCTCACCAGGCAACCCGTGATAGCCTGGAACCCCTGCCAACTATCCTGCAAGCCATTGAGGAAGGCCGGCCTGTACCTGTGTCAGTGCCAATGCGTCTTCCACCACCCCCGGCCCAGGCACACTCCAGGTAACCTGCCTGCCTCCACTCTGGTCCAGTTCTGATGGCTGGGACTTCATAGGGTCAGACTGGTATCAGAGGTGAGGTGAAGGCAGGGTTATGTCAGGTATCAGGGATGGGATCACGTTGGGGTCAGTGTCAAAAACAGTGCTGGATGGAGGTCAGAGGCTAGAGACGAGGTCATCCAAGGGGTCAGGGAGAAGCTCACAGAGTTCAGGTGGCCAGCGCAGGATCAGATTGAAGTTCAAGATGAAAACTGGTGATTTCAGAGATAAAGGACAGGTCACATTTGGTGTCAGAGAGAGAAAGTGACATTGTGGTCAGCAATGAAGGTCATTTAGGTGAGAGGTTGTCAATGGGGTTAAGTCAGGATTCAGAGTGCGATCGGATGTTAAGGTACACCAGTAAGGGTCATGGACAAGCTAATATTGTAAGCAGGGGTCAGGGTCAGATGGGCCAAGCAAATGCACAGAGTCAGAGGTTAGAGAACATGGTTTTTCAGGGGGCAGAGGCAGGTCAGTCTAAAGTCAGAGTTTGGGGATACAAGTGGAACATTTAGGAAGAGGATACCTTTGTGAGCAGAGTAGAGCCCAAGGTCAAATTGGAATTGACGTTATGGAGGGGATAGAGTCAAGGATCATACTGTGTTAGAGTTCAGGACAAGTCTAGAAAATAGTTCAAGGTTAGATTGGGATTGATGTCAACCCCAACAGAAAGGTCAGTATTGCCAGAATTCCAGGACAGGGTCAGAGGTCAAAATTTGATCCCCTCAGCAACTGGATTACCTAGAAATAAAAAGATCATGGGTGTTGTCATTTCAGATCAGAGGTAGGGGTGGGATCAGCTCAGGGGCCTGTTAAGGGTCTGAGCTCTTCTGTCCTACCCTCAGCTTTTCAGCAAGGAAGAGGCCCGGCTTCCTGCCCCCTCGGGACCTCCCCAAGCACACCCCTCTCATCTCCAAGAGCCAGTCCCTTCGAAGCGTTCACGGCTCAGGATGTTGGGCCCGGCCCCGGCCAGACCAGGAGCCGCCCCCACGTCTTCCCCGGCCTGTGCAGCGCACACAAAGTGTACCGGCTAGCCGCCCAGCTCGCCGCCGCTCCTCTGCAGGGCCCCGGCCGGGACCTAAAGGCTCCCTATGCACCGGCCCAGCGCCCCGCCGCTGGCCCTGCACAGGGGCCTCGGCCTCGCTTCCTCGGAAGCCGTCAGTACCCTGGCAGCGCCACCTGGACCAGCCACGAGACAGAGGCCAGGTGCTAGGCACGCACAGACCAGTGGGCAAGGTAAAGTCCAGCCCAGGTCTGCCCTCTGAAGGGAGAAGCAAGACTTGGGAGCCAGACAGATCTGGGTTCAAATATGAGCGCCCTGCATTGTGTTACCCAGGGCCTAGCCCAACCCTCTCTGAACGTCAGTTTCCTTCTCTGTGTGAGAGAGCGATGTTCCCCAAGAGGCTGGGTAGAGAGGTACTAAGAACGCAAGGAGCAGGGAGGTCAGGGTCTTAAGGAAGTAATGGGACCGCGGGTCAGGTTACAGTGGCTCCCTCTCCTACAGCTGGCTGAGCTTCAATGCGAGGTGGCTGCCCTGCGAGAGGAACAGAAGGTGCTATCCAGCCTCGTGGAGTCGCTGAGCACCCACATTCGGGCCTTGACTGAGCAGCAGCAGCAGCTTCACAGCCAGCTGGTAGACCTGGACTCCCGGCTTGGTGGAAGGTGAGCCCTGCCTCTCCATTAGCTCTGCCCCAAGGTGGACCTGCTGTACTTAATCATATTGCCTAGACAGTACTTGTCATTCCGACCCTTCCTCCCAATCAATCAGTTGCCCTCAAATACCACCAGTCATGACCACCGCCCTAAGGACAGCCCCGCCCCAACATACCTGTCTAAGACCCACCTCTTGGTCACCTCCCCCGGCTACTAATTGAGCCTTACCCCAGGTCCCTGGCAAGTCGCCTTATCAGGTCCCATCCTTCCATCAAGCCCTCTTAAACAGGTTGGGCCAGGCCCGCTCAGTCTGGGCACGCCCTTGTCCCAGTCACCACCCAACCCCACACTGGTCAAGCCCCGCCTCCAAAGGTTTTGTTTTGACCTTTCATTCTAGGCATTCCAGGCCCTGGTTCAGCCACTTAAAGTTTACCTAGGCTTGACCTGTGGTCTGGACAGACCCGCCTCTAACTTCAATCCCCATCCCCTGAATCCCTAGCTCTCCAATCAGGGGCTGGAGGGGAGTTCCCCAGCCTCTGAGCTTCCCCCCTGCTCTGGATTCCCATAGGACCTTGCATTTGGATCCTGAGCAGGAACCTACAAGTATTGAGGCCCACTTGCTGAAGAGTCTGGTAAGACACCTCCCCGCTAACTGAATCCAGGGGCAGATCAGGGCAGTGGGGAAATGAGAGTTGGGGTGCAACTTTCCCCTGGCTCTAAGCCCACTGCTGCTGTCTCTCTAGGAGCACCGCCTGACTGAGATGGAGAGTTCTCAAGCCCAGCTGAGGGATGCCGTCCAGAGTCTGCAGGTCCTTCCATGGACGCCAGGGACCCAGAGCCAGCCCCTGCCCTTCAAAGCACCCTGCATCAATGGAGACACCACCTGAGCTGCCCACTCCATCCCACGTGGTCTGGAAGCAAAAAGATACCCATAGTAGGGGCCCTGCCTCAGCCCTACATGGCCTACAGTGTGGAGTGGAGTTGTAGGTGGCACCCAGTCTGGCACTGTGAGGTTGCCCAGTAAAATCGTGATTTCAGTAAAATCAATGGTTTTTTTTGTTTGTTTGTTTTTTGTTTTTTTGTCCCTAAGTACTGCCAATCAGAAAGCAGCCCCTTTCATAAAATTTCCCCTAATTGGAGGGCTCATGAATGGGGCAATGTCAAGAGATTCTCACTAGCTATGTGACTTAAGGCCTTCTCTCTCTCAGAGCCTCAATGTCCTCATCTGTAAGTTGGATCTAAAGGTCCTTATATAGTAAAAGACCTGCTATTTAATGTATTCAAAAAAGGGGGAGCCCTGGCTGGTGGCACAGTGGATAAGGTGCTGACCTGTGAACCCAAAGGTCACTGGTTCAATTTCCAGCCAGGTCACATAACCAGGTTGCAAGCCAGGTCTCCAGCCAGGTCCATAGCTGGAGGCAGGTGAAAGGCAACTATATATTGATGTCTCTCTCCCTCTCTGCCTCTCTCCCTACCCTTCTCTCTAAAAATAATAAATAAAATCTTTAAAAGAAAAGAAGTTATTCATTATTTGTTAGGCCCAGCACCTACTCTCAATGAAACCCAGATTCCCACCAGATCCCACCTCCACCATACCCTAAGCCCCATTTGAGAGTATCTTCCAGGGTCCCTAAATCCCACACCAGCTCCTTCATGGCAAGGAGAGCATGGGTCTGGGAAGCAGATGAAGAGCTAGGTGGGTAAGTGTGGAGATAGTTGAGCTCTGTGGCTGTTGGTTGGGAAAATGAGTGAACTTTTGAATTGTGGATGAGAGGTCCACATCCACAAATGCAAATGAATAGGCCAGCATTTTCTAGAGGTTTGCACTGGTTGATAAGTAGTAAAGTAAGTGCTTAACTTGGATGGGTACATCTGCCTAGAAAAAGCCCACATTGTGCTAGGAAATAAATATTTGAATTAATTAAGTATGTGGTTATATATGTTGTATGAACATTTGTTAAAGTGTCCTCAGACTCTTGAGCTGGCAATGCAGAAACAGTAATGAATTAGACAGGACTCTGGTCCTCAGGGCATGTACACTCTAGTGGAAAAGAAGTAAATATGCAATGGATGGATGGATGGATGGGTGGATGGACGTTTGGGTAAATGGGTGAAAGATCCTGTGTAGGGAAGTGTAGAGCTGTATGGATAAGTAGGTGTTCACTTGGGCAGTGGATGGATACACAAGTAGGGAATGAGACGTGGAGACCTGCCTGAGCTGGCGAGTTGAATGGATATTCAGATGAATAGATGGGTGTGGGGACTTGGGAAGCTGGCTAGCTGGCTAAGGAGATCAGATGTTGGTTGAGTGGTGGATGGATGATTGAGTGGGTGTTTGCATGGATGGGTAGGTGTTGGAGAGGTGGATGGATAGGTGGTTAGTTGAGTGGATAGGTAGATATGTGGTTGATCAACTGAGTTGTGTAGATGAGTGGAGAGATGGATGATTGGACATGTGGATGGATGATGGCTGGGAGAATGCAACAGGCCTGTTATGCGTGTGTAATAGGAGGATGTGATACAAGGGGTTGTTTGGAGAAGGGGGCCTTAGCAGTGGGAACCTAGGGCAGGCTCTAGGGGTATGGAGGTGCTGAAGTCCAGTGGGTACAATGAGGAAAGAGGGAGTGAGCGTGTGGTTGGAAGGTAGCTGATTAGGTACTGAAGGCTAAGGAATGACAAGATGGAGTCCTCAGTGATCTGAGTGACACATAGGGGAAGTTTTTTGCCCCTTTCCCACTCTTCTGATGCTATTAGCAACCAAAGCACTGGAAGAACCAGGGGGCAATAAGA
>PVIW01013621.1:0-26668 GCA_004026585.1 Noctilio leporinus | reverse complement strand
GAAAGAAAGAAGGAACTTGTACCCTTTGCAACAACATGGATGGAACTGGAGAGTATTATGCTTAGTGAAATAAGCCAGTCAGTGAAGGACAAATATCATATGATCTCACCCATTATGGGACAATAATGAGCAAAACTAACAACAAGCAAAACAGAACCAAGTATATGAATACAATGAATAGGCCTTCAGTGGTCAGGGGGAAGGGGGTTGGGGGAAGGCAGAGGCAAGAAAGGGGAGCAGCTTAGATGAGAACCTAGTATAAAGGAACCATGGACATGGACAACAGGTGGGATTGACTTTGGGGGGAATGGGTGGGTGGGGAGGGGGATAGAGGGGAGCAAAAAGGGGATGGATGTAATACAACAACAATAAAATTAAAAAAAAAAAAAAAAGTATGGCCAGTGTATAGTTTTCTTAGCCTTTGTGAGCTAAAAATGGTTTTTACATTTTTAAAGGGTTATAAAATAAAACAATAACAAAGAATATAAGATAAAGACTGTATGTGGTCTACCAACACTAACATATTTACTATATGGCCCTTTACAGAAAAACTTTGTTGACCTCTGATATAGAGCAATTCCTCTTTCTTGATATCTTTTTAAAAATCTTTTATTTTTTCTTTGCTATATATTGCTGATGTCCCCCCATAATTCATATGTTGAAATCCCAATCTCCAAAGTGATGGTACTACGAGGTAAAGCCTTTGGCAGGTGACTAGGCCTTGTAAATGGGATGTATGCCCTTATATAAGAGACCCCACAGAGGTTCCTAGTCCCTTTCACCATGGGAGTTTACAGCAAAAAGATAGCCTTCTATGAACCTGGAAGCTTTCCTTCACCAGACACTATCTGCCTATGCCTTGATTTTGGACTTCCCGGACTCCAAAACTATGAGAAATAATTTCTGTTGGCCCTGGCTGATGTGACTCACTTGGTTGGAACATCATCCTTTAAACCAAAAGGTTGCATGTGGGTTGAATTCCCAAACAGGGTGCATGCCTATGTTGTGGGTTCAGTTCTTAATTGTGTGTATATGGATGGCAATTGGTTGATGTTATCTTACCTCAGTGTTTCTCTCCCTCTCTCTTTCTCCCTTTCTTTCTGGAATCAATAAATATATCCTCAGGTGAGGATTTAGGATAAAAAAGAATGAAATTTCTGTTGGTTATAAGTCATGCAGCCTTTAGTATTTTGTCATAGCAACCCAAACAGACTACAGACTAAGCCCCTTTTTTTTTTTTTGGTCACTTTCTATGTTTCTTCCTCTAGTTCCTTTTGTTCTGCCTATGTCTCTTTCTTAAAAGCATATTTATTGATGATGCTGTAACAGTTGTCCCAATTTTTCCCTTTGCCCCTTCCATTTGGTACCCACTGTCCCTTCAGCAATCCTCCCCAACTTAGTGTATGTCCATGGGTCATACATATAAGTTCTCTGGCTTCATCCTTTCTTATACTATTCTTGACATCCCTCAATCTATTTTATTCCTACCAATTATGCTTCTTAATCCCTGCATCACTTTCCCCTCACTCCCCCTTCCCCTTCCCAGCTGATAACCCTCCAAATGATTCCTATACCTATGATTCAGTTCCTGTTCTGATTGTTTGCTTAGTTTATTTTTGTTTTGTTTCCATTTTTTAGATTTTTTGATAGTTGTGAGGTTGTTGTCCTTTCAATATTCATAATTTTGATCTTCTTTTTCTTAAATAAGTTCCTTTAACATTTGATGTAATAATGGCTTGGTGATGATGAACTCCTTTAGTGGCACCAGCTTGATGGCTCTGTCTTAATAGATGTGGGGTTTGTTTTTTTTTAAGATTTTATTTATTATTTTTAGAGAGAGGGGAAAGGAGAGAGGCAGAGAGGGAGAGAGACATCAGTGTAAGGTTGTCTTTCACCTGCCTCCAGCCACAGACCTGGCTAGAGACCTGGCTTGCAACCTAGTTATGTGCCCTAGCTGGGAATCAAACCAGCAACCTTTGGGTTTGAAGGCTGACACCTTGTCCATTGTGCCACCAGCCAGGGCTAGATGTGGTTTCTTTAATTCCATAGTTGTTAGGCTTCCATTCAACTTGATTTCTAACAATTCTGGCTGATGGTGTTCTATATTTTAGTTGTAATTTTGATGTGGTTGGGAGAAAGGAAGAAAAGGAGAGAGACATCAATGTAAGGTTGTCTTTCACCTGCCTCCAGCTACAGACCTGGCTGGAGACCTGGCTTGCAACCTGGTTATGTGCCCTGACTGGCAATCAAACCAGCAACCTTTGGGTTCACAGGCTGACCAACCCACACCAGCCAGGGCTGTGCCTGTCTCTTAAGTAACACATATTCTGACTCTATGTGCCTTTCCTGGGAAATCTTATCAAGTTCCAGAACTTCAATAACCAATCATATGCTGGTAATTCCATATATTTATCTCTAGCTCTAATCTTTCAGTTGTTCTTCAGACCCATATTTCCAATTACTATTTAAAAATTTTTCTACTTAGTCCTGGCCAATGTGGCTCAGTGGATTGAGTGCTGGCCTGTGAACCAAAGGGTCACAGTTTGATTCCCAGTCAGGGCATATGCCTGGGGTTGTAGGCTTGAGGCAACCATGCATTGATGTTTCTCACCCTTTCTTTCTCCCTCTCTTCTCTTCTCTTCTCTCTAAAAAATAAATTAATTAAAAATATCTTTATTGAGCACTGGCCTGCAAACTCAAGGGTTGCCAGTTCAATTCCTAGTCAGGCACATACCTGGGTTGCAGATCAGGTCTCCAGCTGGAGGCTTGCCAAATCTTTCTCTCCCTTTCTTCCTCCTTCCCATCTCCTCTCTCTAAAAATAATGAATAAAATCTTTCTAAAAAATAAATTTTTTTAATATTTTTATTTTTTTGGCTGGGTACAGTGAACTTTATTGATGGTACATGACAAGGTAGGGCAGTTCCCTAGGCCCCTCCCCTCTTTAGGGAGTCTAGGATGGAAACTAGAGGTCAGGAGATTCTCAGCATTGGGGGATCAATTTGGGGCAGACACTCCCCAGCAACTGGGGGCCTCTCTTCCTGTCACTGGGGCTGGTGGTCCAGGGGGCTCTTACTCCTTGGTGGCCATGTGGACCATTAGGTCCACTACCCTGTTGCTGTAGCCAAATTCATTGTCATATCAAGAAATGAGCTTGACAAAGTGGTTGTTGAGGGCAATCCCAGCCCCAGCATCAAAGGTGGAGGAGTGGGTGTCACTGTTAAAGTAACAGGAGACAACCTGGTCCTCAGTGTAGCCCAGGATGCCCTTGAGGGGGCCTTCTGCTGCCTGTTTTACTACCTTCTTGATGTCATCGTATTTGGCAGCTTTCTCCAGGCAGCAGGTCAGACCCACAACAGACACATTAGGGGTGGGGACACGGAAGGTCATGCCAGTGAGCTTCCCATTCAGCTCGAGGATGACCTTGCCCACAGCCTTGGCAGCACCAGTAGAAGCAGGGATGATGTTCTGGGCAGCCCCTCGGCCATCACACCACAGCTTCCCAGAGGGGCCATCCATGGTCTTCTGGGTGGCAGTGATGGCATGGACTGTGGTCATGAGTCCCTCCACAATGCCAAAGTTGTCATGGATGACCTTGGCCAGGGGGGCCAAGCAGTTGGTGGTGCAGGAGGCATTGCTGACAATCTTCATGGAGTTGTCATACTTGTCCTGGTTCACACCCATCACAAACATGGGGGCATCAGCAGAAGGGGCGGAGATGATGACCCTCTTGGCTCCACCCTTTAAGTGAGCCCCAGCCTTCTCCATGGTAGTGAAGACATGAGTGGACTCCACAACATATTTAGCACCAGCATCACCCCATTTGATGTTGGTGGGATCTCGCTCCTGGAAGATGGCGACGGACTTTCCATTGATGACAAGCTTCCCGTTCTCAGCCTTGACAGTGCCTTTGAACTTGCTGCGAGTAGAATCATACTGAAACATGTAGACCATGTAGTTGAGGTCAATGAAGGGATCATTGATGGCGACAACATTCACTTTGCCAGAGTAAAAAGCAGCCCTGGTGACCAGGCGCCCATTACGGCCAAATCTGTTCACTCCAAACTTTACCATCGTGTCTCAGGGTTGAGGCTGGCACTGCGCAAGAAGACGTGGCTGTCCATCAAACAGGAGGAGCAAAGAGCCTAAAATATTTTGATTTCAGAGAGAGATAAAGTATGTATGTGTGTGGGAGAGAGAGACATTGATTTGTTGTTCTACTTATTTATGCATTCATAGGTTGATTCTTGCATGTGCACTAACTAGGGATTGAACCCAAAACCTTGGCATATTGAAATGAAGCTCTAACCAACCAAGTGACCCAGCATGGGCTTCCCCTATGTCCTGGATGCTCCATTGGTGAATAATATTAGTGTATCCAAAACTGAATTCATCACCTTCCTCTTTCTTTTTCCTTTTCTTGTGTTTCTATCCACTTAGTTGCCAAAGCTGGAAACCTCTGTGTCTTTAAATCTTTCATTTTCCCCCACCCTACTGAGCATCAAATTTGACTAAGGATATTTATAAAATAACCCTCAATTTTATTAGTTCAGGTGAATACTTTGCCTTCACTTTCTCCCTTCAGTCCATTTTACTCGACTAGTATATAGCACCAGCAACTATATTTGGTTCCTTTTAAAATATAGCCCTGGCTGGTGTGGCTGGTGTGGCCTGTGTGGCCTGCAAACCAAAGGGTTCCCTGATCAATTCCTAGTCAGGGCACATGCCTGGGTTGCAGACCAGGTCCAGAGTTGGGGGCATGTAAGAAGGAACCATACATTTATGTTTTTTCACTTTCTTTTCCTTCCTACCTTCCCCTCTCTCTAAAAATATAATTGTTGCACTGGCTGGTGGGGCTCAATGGATTGAGTGCTGGCCTGTGAACTTAAGGGTATCTGGATCACTTCTCATTCAGGGCACATGTCTGAGCTGCAGGCCATGTCTCCAGCTGGAGGTACATGAGAGACAATCACACACTGATGTTTCTCTCCCTCTCTCCCTGCCTGCCCTTCTATTTAAAAATAAACAAATAAAATCTTATTTTAAATAAAATAAAATATAGTTGTTACTATCTAACTATAGAAATAATATGATATTTTTCTAAACACAGGTTTTACCATACTATTTGGCTTAAAAACTTGATTTGGCATCCCACTGTCTACAGCAGGGTTCAGCAAATTTTTTTTTTTTTTAATTTTATTGTTGTATTACATCCATCCCCTTTAGCAAATATTTTTTGAAGAGGGCTAGATAGCAAATGTTTTCAGCTTTGGTGGCCATAGGGTCTCTGTGTCAGCTACCCACTCTGTAGCTGTGGCTTGAAAGCAGCTTAGATAATTTGTAAATGAATGAAAGTGGCTGTGTTCTGATAAAACTTTATTTACCAAACAGCAGGAGGTTGAGTCTAACCCTTAAGCCTTAGTTTAGATCCATCATTCGAAGTCTTGTTCAAATTTCCACCTCTTCATGATAGTCTCCTACTGGTCATATCTATAAGGATTTCTCTTTTATAAACTAATAATATTTTCACTTTATAATTCAAGTAACCATCAATCATATACAGCTTTAAAATACTTTACACATCATTTCCTTAAAATGTCATTTAACTTTTCATGTCACTCTATCTTCCTGGTTAGAGTTTAGATTCTTTAAAGTAGGCATGTGTCTTTGAAGGTCTTATGATACCTAGCATGGGGTTAAGTGCACAGGGGTAC
Source organism: Noctilio leporinus (assembly GCA_004026585.1). Classification (NCBI taxonomy): domain Eukaryota; kingdom Metazoa; phylum Chordata; class Mammalia; order Chiroptera; family Noctilionidae; genus Noctilio; species Noctilio leporinus. The sequence goes on along the minus strand of PVIW01013621.1, from coordinate 20,956 downwards.
TCATTAAGTATCTGAATTATAACAAAATGCTAAAGCCTACAAGGAACAACAACACACACTAATATATATTAAAAGTAGGGGGAAAACAGTGGGAGAAAAAAACAGAAAAATGGTTATATAGTATAGTAAAAAAAGTTTCAATTTTTAAAAAAAGATTTTATTTATTATTTTTCAGAGAGAGAGAAAGGGAGAAAGGCAGAGAAGGAGAGAAACATCAGTGTATTGTTGCCTTTCACCTGCTTCCAGCTATGGATCTGGCTGGAGACCTGGCTTTCAACCTGGTTATGTTGCCCTGGCTGGGAATTGAACCAGTGACCTTTGGGTTTGTAGGCCAGCACCTTATCCACTGTGCCACTATCCAGGAAAAGGTTTCGATCTTTTAAAAACAAGACTGACAAACAAACATGTGAAACTAGAGCCCTGACCAGTGTGGCTCAGTTGGTTAGATCATCATCCTATAAACTAAAATTTCAAGAGTACAATCCCCAGTGAGGGCACATGCCTGGGTTGCAGGTTCGGTCCCCAGTTGGGATGCGTAAAAAAGGCAACCAAGCAATGTTTTTCTTCCTCTCTCTCTCTCCCTCCCTCCCTTCCTTTCTAAGTATGTCCTCAGGTAAAGATTTTTTAAAAAGTAATAAAAGCCCTGGCTGGTGGCACAGTGGATAAGGAGTCAGCCGCGAACTCAAAGGTCGCTTGTTCCATTCCCAGCCAGGGTACATAACCAGGTTGCAAGCCAGGTCTCCAGCCAGGTCTGTGGATGGAGGCAGGTGAAAGGCAGCCATACATTGATCTCTCTCTCCCTCTCTGCCTTTTTCCTTTCCCTTCTCTCTAAAAATAATGAATAAAATCTTTAAAAAATAATAAAAAATTTAAAACTAGAGATAAAGTTGCTATAAAAGTCATATATATGTTCACATATTACAACAATAAAAATATATAACATTAATTAAGTTTTAAATACATCCCAAGCATTGGGGTAAATATCATCTCATTTAATTCTGACAATAATAATTTGATGTGAAACTACCATTATCCCCATTTTAGAGAAGAAAACAAACACAGACATCAAATAACTGGCTATTAAGTTAATCAGGATTCTATCCAGGTTAAGAATATTTAAGAAATATGTACTTCCAGCCCTGGCTGGTATGGTTCAGTGGATAGGCGCCTGCCTGCGAACCCAAAGGTCGCTGGTTTGATCCCCAGACAGGGCACATATCCAGGTTGCAAGCCTGGTCTCCAGCCAGGTCCTTAGCTGGAGGCAGGTGAAAGGCAACCATACATCGATGCTTCTGTCCCTTTCCTCTTCTCTCTCTGCCCTTCTCTCTGAAAATAATGAATAAAACCTTTTAAAAAAAAAAAAGAAATATGTACTTCCAGAGTGAATTTGATCATCACTTTTTTTTGTCCGCACTTAAAAAATATATATTTATTTTTAATAATTTTTTAAAAAGATTTTTATTCCATTGTTGGGGGGAGAGGGAAAGGAAGGAAGAAGAGAGGGAGAGAAAATCAATGTATGGTTGCCTTTTGAGTGCCTCCAGCTGGGGACCTCGCTGAAGACCTGGCCTGCAACCCAGGCATGTGCCCTGAATGAGAATTGAACCAGCAATTCTTTGGTTAGCTGGCCGGTGCTCAATCCACTTAGCCACACCGGCCAGAGCTGATCATCACTTTCTAAACAGCCAATTTGGACTAAGAAAAAAATTTAAATATGTTAATATACTTAACTTCAGACAGCTGAAAAAGAAAAAATGGACCCCTGGCTGGTAATACAGTAGATAAGGTGCCGGCCTGCAAACCTAAAGGTTGCTACTTCGATTCCCCAGCCAGGGTACATAACCAGGTTGCAAGCCAGGTCTCCAGCCAGCTCTGTGGCTGGAGGCAGGTGAAAGGCAACCATACACTGATGTTCCTCTCCCTCTCTGCTTCTCTCCCTTCCCCTCTAAAAATAATAAATAAAATATTTTTAAATTATATATAATTAAAATTAAATATATATATATAAAAACATTAAAGAAAAGGTTGGGGGGAGAGAAAAGAAAAAAATTTAGACAGCAATGTCTCAGGGATGATAAGAAGGTTCTTTACAGAGTTGTTTACCTTAATTTCTCCATATCGAAAGGGATTTTGTACATCTCGGGCCAAAATAGTACTGTTGCCCCTGACCTGACCTGCAGTCACCACTCCTTTAGTGGTTACCATGGCCACTGTTTCATTAGAAGCAGTCCAGGTGAAGTTGCCACTGCCACCCTCTACCTGTGAAAAAAAAAACACCTTACTACATTGCATTACTATAGGAGAAAAATGTAATTTGAGTGAAGATATAAAATCTAGTAAAATAAAGTTTAAGAAGTACTAAAATTTTATAATAAATTATTTCCAGACACATGAAGAAACTGATAGTATAGTAAAAAGAGGAAGGGAAATGATAAACAGAGGTTATGTAATGGCAGTGTCACAAAATGTGAAAAAAGGGCATAAACAAGGAATCTTGACAAAACTTTATAAAACTCACAAGCAGGCATAAATGAAAGACAGAAAGTATACTGAGTCTTGTTAGGATGACAGTATCTAAGAGCATAATTTGGTTGTCACCAAAAGCTCAATTATACTATTAGGTTGGCCAAAATGTTCATTTGTTTTTTTCCATAAGGTGGCTCTAGTACTGCTTAATGTCTTTAACTTCATTCAAAACAATTTTGTTAGATTGTATTGTGACAGCTGGTATATCAGTGTGCATTAAAAAAAATCTTATCATGCTCTGGCCGGTGGCACAGTGGATAAGGTGCCGGCCTGCGAACCCAAAGGTTGCTGGTTTGATTCCCCAGCCAGGGCACATAACCATTGCAAGCCAGGTCTCCAGCCAGGTCTGTAGCTGGAGGCAGGTGAAAGACAACCATACATTGATGTCTGTCTGTCTATCTGTCTGTCTCTCTACCCCTCCCTCTAAAAATAATAAATAAAATCTCTTTAAAAATCTTATCAAAATGGGTGAATTTTTGTGCAGCCATTTTAATATAGAAGATGGAAGAATATAAGCAACATTTTTAGTGTACTATGCTTTATTATTTCAAGAAAAATAAAATTACAACTGAAATTTAAAAAAAGATTTGTATAGTGTATGAATACTGTAAGGTGCTATGATTGATCTAATGTGTTAAAAGAGGTTTGCAGCCCTGGCTGGTAGCACAGTGGATAAGGCGCCAGCCTGCGAACCCAAAGGTCGCTGGTTCGATTCCCCAGCCAGGGCACATAACCAGGTTGCAAACCAGGTCTCCAGCCCGGTCCCCAGCTGGAGGCAGGTGAAAGGCAACCATACATTGATGCCTCTCTCACTCTCTGCCTCTCTCCCTTCCCCTCTCTCTAAAAATAATAAATAAAATATTAAAAAAAAAGGTTTGCAAAGTTTTGTGCTGAAGGTTTCTTGCTAGACGATTCTACAGAGTCAGGTAGACCTGTTGAACTTGATAGTGATCAAATTGAGGCATTAATTGAGAACAATCAACATTATACCATTCAAGAGACAGCCAATATACACCAAATATCCAAATCAATAAAGTAATTGGTGAAAATGAAAAATGTGTCTTTTAGTCATAAAGACTAAATGGACTTTTTAGCCAACACAATATTAGGACTAGGAGGAAATAAAAATTTAAAATAGCCGAATATCAATAAAGTACGTTATCAAAGAAACTGGCTTATTTCTTTGTGAATTCTCATATTATAGGATAACATACCTGGACTTTATAACGATATAACATTCTCATAGGATGGCAAGGAAATGCCAGAAATTTGGGTGTAAGCTTGATGGGAAAATAAATCTTTACTTCTTGCTGATGTACAATTGGAAATTTTATAGGCTGAATTTTTTTATTCTAGAAGATGAGAAAAAAAGGGAGCAAAATGGATTTAATGAGAACTGTTATTACGATACACATTCATAATTAAAGCATCAGCAAAACTGTGTGCTAATGAATAACTCAGCCAGTTTCTATCTATAAAAAAATAAATGTTTTTATTCATTAAAAAGCACAACTACAGCCCTGGCTGGTAGTGCAGTGGGTAAGGCGCCGACCTGCAAACCCAAAGGTCGCTGTTCGGTTCCCCAGTCAGAGCACATAACCAGGTTGCAAGCCAGGTCTCTAGCCAGGTCGGTGGCTGGAGGCAGGTGAAAGGCAACCATACATTGATGTTTCTCTCCCTCTCTGCCTCTCTCCCTTCCTCTCTCTCTGGAAATCATGAATAAAATCTTAAAAAAAAAAAAAAGCACAACTACTATGGTTCATTAATAATAAAAGGAATTTTGCTAGACCCAAAATAAGTATCACAATCAGGGGAAGTAGTTAAAATGTCCTGAAATAAAGGAGTTTTATCAACATAGAGAAGGAAATCATAGTTGCAGAAAGAAAGTGTCTTGGACATCTGTCAGTTACATATATAAACCATAAAGGCAAAGGGATATTACAAGCTATTCAGAAGAAAAGAAAGAGAACACTTAAAGATGCTGGGGCAACATGTTCCCCTAATGCTTAAAAACAAGAGCAGGGTTGGGGAATAGGGGAATCTGTACAGGTAAAATGGAGTCCTCACAATCAACTATATTGGTATTTTCTCTTTGACAAAAATGACAAAAATGCTACCTACCTGTCTACTAGTTATATATAGTTCTCTTTTAAAGAAGTCCTGAAATGTCAACAATTTCACATATGCAATAATGGCTCTGATTTTCTCCATACTCTCTTAGGTGGCTGGTTCATAAATTGACAATAAGTCTTTCAGTTGAAAAGAACAATATTTTATTTGAACCCACTGAGACTCATTTTGGGCTTTTTTTTTTTTTTTAATAATATATTTTATGTATTATTTTTAGAGAAAGCAGAAGGGAGAGAGGCAGAGAGGGAGAGAGACATCAATGTATGGTTGCCTTTCACCTGCCCCCAGCTACGGATCTGGCTGGAGACCTGACTTGTAACCTGATTATGTGCCCTGGCTGGGAATTGAACCAGCGACCTTTGGGGTTCTTGGGCGGGTGCCTTATCCACTGCGGCACCAGCCAGGACCTGATTTCGGGCTGTTGACTTTCAAAACAAGATAATGAATTTGTATTGTCTTAAGATGAAAGATAGAGGAAAACATTCTGATGGTATTTAGGTGACCACTGAGAGAAACAGAAGAAACCTATCTGGAATAGGAAGCATATGCTAGGCCTGACTAGAACTCTCATAATTCAAGAAGAAGGTAATAGTACAAAACAGATTGGTCCTGGAATAGAAAAAAAGAGAATGTAGTACTTAAAAAGGCAGAGGATGACATGCTATTGAAAAATTTTACTGCAGGGAACATAAATTTTAAACAGCTGTCAGCTTTGGTACATTAGAAAATATGGACATGATATCCAGGAACTAGTATAAATGACCCATGGACATGGACAACATGTGGGGATTGACTGTGGGAAAGGGGATAGGGTGGGTCGGGCAGGGGAAAGCAATGGAGGATAAAATGGGACAAATGTAATACAACAACAATAAACTAAAATAAAAGTAGCCTTGGCTGGCATGGCTCAGTGGATTGAGCACTGATTCCCAGTCAGGGCACATGCCTGGGTTGCAGACCAGGTCTCCAGCCAGGTCCCCAGCTGGAGACATGTGAAAGGCAACCATATAGTGATGTTTCTCTCCCTTTATTCTTCCCTCATTCCCTCTCTCTCTAAAAATAATGAATAAAATCTTTTAAAAAATAGTGAATTGAAAAGCAGATATGTCTCTTCAACCTAAAATCTGCTTCTATAATTCTGAATAAAAGAGCAGTGTTGAAGAGTGACTTGGAAAAAAATATATATGGACAACAAAATAAATGGTAAAAGCAGAGCTAAGACAACAAACTGTAATAAAAAGGAACATGGCTGAGTGCAGAATGAAATTTAAAGGAAGCTAAACAAAATAAAAAAACATAATACAATTTTAAAATGCCATAAGTGTTTTACTTTTTTGTTTTTTAATATACTTACTGATTTTAGAGAGAGAAGAAGGGAGAGAAAGGAAGATTGATCAGTTGCCTCCTGTATGTTCCCTGACCAGGGGTGGAACCTGTGACTTAGGCATGTGTCCTGATAGGAAATTACACCCATTACCTTTGGTGAATGAGGAGATGCTCCAACCAATGATGCCACCCAGCCAGGGCAAAAATGCATAAGAATTTTAAAATGTAATAAAAAGAATACGGAACAGAATTAACAGTTAAGAATAGACTCGATTCTGTAGAAAACTAAATGCTTGCTACAGAAGAATACATGAAAAAGTATACTGGTTAAAAGAGACAACAAGCCCTGGCTAGTGTGGCTCAGTGGACTGGCACCGGCCTGCAAACCCAAAGGTTGCTGGTTCGATTCCCAGCCAGGGCACATAACCAGGTTGCAAGCCAGGTCTCCAGCCATGTCCTTAGCTGGAGGCAGGCGAAAGGCAACCATACACTGATACTTCTCTGCCCTTCTTCCTCCCTGGCAATAACACCCTGTGTAGTTCCTTCTACATTGTATCAGAAATGGTATGAATGGCCAACAGAATATGGAAGAAGTGCTCATATTACAAAAGAAGAAAGATGTAAAATCAATGAGCCACCATACAATTTTTCTACCATATTAAACTTAAAAAGAAAAGCAAATTAAATCCAGAGTAAAGAGAAGAAATGGAATAATAAAGATAAAACCATAAACCAACAAAATAGAAAGTAGACAAAGAAGTTTTCAAATCAATGAAACCAAAAGCCGTTCTTTAGGAAAAAGCAATAAAATCAATAAACTTCTAGACAGACTCATAAAGAAAATAGAGAAATGCAAATGACCAGTATCTGAAGTGTAAGAGGAGACACCACTACAGATACTTCAGATATCAAAACTAATAAGGCCTTGGGGGGAATGGGTGGGTGGGTGGAGGGACAGAGGGGAGCAAAAAGGGGATGGATATAATACAACAACAATAAAATTAAAACAAACAAACAAACAAAAAAAACCAAACAAACAAAAAAAACAAAAACAAAAAAAGAAACAGCACAACCTAAAAAAAAAAAACAACAAAAAAAAAACTAATAAGGCCACTTTTAAAACAATTTTATGTGATGAATTCAACTACTTAAAGTAAATGAATAAACTCCTTCAAATACATAATGTACCAAATTTCACCCAAGAAGAAATAAATGTCCTTAATAACTATATAAATTATAGAAATTAAACTAATGGTTTAAAACCTTGTCATACACCAATCACTAGTGAAGTTTAAATAAAAGTCACAATGAGATAGCACTCCATGCCCATTCAAATGCCCATGGCTATTATCAAAAACCAGAAAATAATAAATGTTTGTGAGAATGTGGAGAAATCAGAACCCTTGTGAATTGCTGGTAGAATGTAAAACAACACTGCCAATGTGGAAAACTGTATTACAGTTCCTTAAAAAGTTAAACATAGCCCTGGCTGGTGGCTCAGGTGCCAGGTGCCAGCCTGCGAGCCCAAAGGTCACTGGTTTGACTCCCAGCCAGGGCACATAACCAGGTTGCAAGCCAGGTCTCCAACCAGGTCTGTAGCTAGAGGCAGGTGAAAGGCAACCATACAGTGATGCTTCTTTCCCTCTCTGCCTCTTTCCCTTCCCCTTTCTGCCTCTTTCCCTTCCCCTCTCTCTAAAAATAATAAATAAAATCTTTTAAAAAATAAAATAAAAAGTTAAATATAAAATTGCCAATGACGTAGCAAATCCAGTTCTGAGTATATACTTCAAAGGACTGAAAGCAGGGCCTTGACAAGGTATTTGTATATTTGTGTTCATAGGAGCATTATTTATAGTAGCCAAAAGGTTGAAACAACCCAAATCCATCAACAGATAAATAATAAAGTGGCATAGTCAAACAATGGAATATTATTTAGCTTCAAAAGGAATGAAATTCTGATACATGCTACAACATAGATGGGGCCTAAAGACATTATGCTAAGTGAAATGAGCCAGATACAAAAGGACAAATACTGTGATCCCATTTACATGAGGGACCTAGAGTAGTAAAATATTTCATAGAGAGAGGAAATAGAATGGTGGTTACTAGAGGGTATGGGGTAGGGGGAATAGGGAGGTGTTTAAGGAGCACAGTGTCACTTTGGGAAGATAATAAACTTCTGCAAATGGATGTACAACAATGTAAATACTTTAATGCCACCGAATTGTACTTAATATGATTAAAGTGTTAAATTTTGTGTTACGCATAGTTTATCACAATAATAAAAGTTCCCATAAAGAAAATTCCAAGCTCAAGTACTCTCATTGATGAATTCTACCAAATAAGGGGGAAAATAACACTAATACTACATAAACTTTTCCAGAAAATAGAAAAAATGACTATCCAACTAATTTTATGAAGCCAATGCTATCTTAAAATAAAAATCTGATAAACACATTACAAAAAAGATACAGAAGTGGAAAAAGCTACAGGACCTTAAGAATATATATGTAAAGTCTTTAGCAAATTAAATCCAGTGATTTATAAGAGAATGACAAATCATGATCATGTGAAGTTAATTCTAAGACTGCAAAGTTGGTTTAATATCAGAAATCAAAATGAATGATGATCATTGCTCCTATGAATGTGAGCTACCTTGGGTTCACAAGCTGGTGCCTTCTCCACTGTGCCACCAGCAAGGGCTCATTCATTTAACAAATAGTTATTTGTAACAACTATTTGTCATCAGTCACTCTTGTTGGATATAAGGGAAAAAGCTGTGAGAAATATAGACATAATCATGGCCTTCAAAGTTTATAATCTTTTGACAGAAGCGACCAAAAATGATGACTATTATGACTTCGGAAGTTCAGGGAGCTCTGAAAACATATTAAAGCAAAAACTTGAGGAACTAATGTTTAAGCTGAATTTTTACAATGGGTAGGGAGAAAGTGTTGTGGATGAAAGAAACTCTATTTATTTATAAAAACAAAAACAAAGCTTTGACATAAAAAGGAACAAGGTACTTTCTATAAACTGAAAGTATGGTAGAAACAGAAGGAAAGTGACAAGATTTGAAGTTGCAAAAATTGTCAGGGGCCAATCATTTAGGTAGAGTCACAAACTCAAATGCCTATAGGTACCAAGTATTTAACATACGCAGGTTTATTAAGCTAAATATAAAATAACAGGGACTGGCAGGAAACATGAAAGCCTGAATAGGTAGTACTCTCTGTGGACCCAATGACACCAGTGCATATGAAATAATTATTTAAAGGAACCTCAAATGGTATAAATATACAGTAACCATAAATGCACATGTGTGCAATAACAAAGATTGGAAAAGAAAGCTTATAGAGGTATAAACTACTGAGTGTACTGTTCATCAGATTTTTATCTATGTGAAAGTTAAAGGCAGGATATGCCATGTATCTGCTTGCAAATCAAGAATCAGAAAGTCCTGCCCACCCGAGTTTCTTACAGAAAAATAAATAAATAAATCATCAGAAAGCCTCATCATTGTTCTCAGAATTTAAAGATCATTTTTTTAGCTCCTACCTGGTTAATGATGGAAGTCAGGGATGCATTTATCACCACAACACCATCTTTCAGGGCTTTCACTACATGGTAAGATCCATTCACAGTAGTTAGCTGCGCTTCAAAGTACTCCCTTGGGAACTGGCACATAATCCTGATATTCTGAAAATCAACCCAACAGCAACACAAACCTGAAGAAATGTTTTTTCCCTAAAGCCATCTCAATATCAAAGTATTCAAGAAGAAAAAAAAAGTGGGGCTAACAAAATCTTTTCTCCCTCACAGATATTTTAAGTTGGAAAGATATAATTTTAAAGTGGTATTAGTTTTTTTTTTTTTTTTTTTTTAAATCAATGTATGGTTGCTTTTCACCTGCCTCCAGCCACAGACCTGGTTGGAGACCTGGCTTGCAACCTGGTTATGTGCCCTGGCTGGGGAATCGAACCTGCGACCTTTGGGTCCACAGGCCGGCGCCTTATCCACTGGTATTAGTTTTTGAAAGACCTGTTAATGGCAAGTAATCAGAAGAGAAAAAGTAGAAGCTTAATGTGCTTTGTGCCATTCCATAATCTCACAGTTCACATGGAAGAGAAAAAGATGCTGGAGAGTGAGTAGAACACTTCACACCTGATGTTCACACTACTACTCTCATCACTACAAAACTGTGGTAACCATCTCTGAAGGGAAGTTGTAAAATGAGGATCCCTCCAATGTGTTATCACTGGTACTCCCTTCATTTCTTTTCTATAGTTTTCACCAAATCCTATCTTCTACTTTTGGCTAGCATTCCTCAAGGACAGAACTAGTTAATAATAATAATAACAATATTTAGTAACATTCATTTCCAAAAGTAAAAAATCTGAAAGCAAATGAAAAAAATGGATTCCTAGCCACACACACTAAAAAGGCTTACTCAAAGTGTTAACCATACAAGGCACTAGAAGAACACAAAAGAGAGACTCACGTCTGAAATATAAACCTTTGTGCTGCTTTTATCAAACACTTCTACAGTAACGACATACACTTGCTCCACCTCTAGACTCCATCGGTCTCCAGGCTGGACTGTGAAACCTATATGCAAGTCAAGAAACAAAAATATTAGGCAAGTTCCCAAAGCAGATCTTGTACTTCACTCTATCAAATTGTATAATAATTCAGGGTTCCAAAGATCCTGTCTTAACTGAGCTCAAGTATAAAGAAATATTCTCAATTACATCTGTATATAAAGACAAACCACAATTGTGTTCATTCATAATGTGTCAGGCAAGATTTCAGCTATTTTCAGTTAGATGCATTGTTTCAAATGGCCTAAAAATATTCAGATTCCTTTTTTCTTATATAAAGTCTCTTTTCCGAACCCAACATTGTATTATATGTAAAATATAAATATTTATATTTTTCCATTATCTGTTTCCAGATGTTTCACCCTTGCAGAATGTAACCAGAAATATGTGTGAAAACAGGTCAAAGTGAAGTTGATTAGGTCTCATAACAAAGGTTAAAGAAGCATTGTAGTTTTTAATGTGTTCATTTTAGCTATTTAGCTTCCAGAAGATCATTATCTAAAAAATACCTAAAAATCCAGGCTCTACAACATGTATGGTGCAATTTGGAAGTCCAGACACAGATCGCATATGGACATCTTAATTTTTGCTTAAGGAAATCATACGAGCCAGAATTGAATGGAAACAAAATCTAAGCTACCAAAGGAAAAAAATAAAGCCACAAGCAAATTCTCTCACTCTCCTTTGAAAAGCAAAAACTTAAATGTGTACACTCTGAGAAAAATCTGAGGGACTCAGTAATCACAGGAATCAGGTATTCTTGAATTTCAAATTTGAGGAGGATAGAATGGGAGAATACAGATCATGTTCCATGCTTTTTTTTTTTTTTTTTTTAAATATAGAACGCTTCACAAATTTGTTGTCATCCTTGTGCAGGGGCCATACTAATTAATCTTCTCTGTATCATTCTAATTTTAGTATATGTGCTGCCCATGCGAGCACTCCATGCTTTTAATATTCATTTAGCTGCAGAATCCTTTCACCAAATATATTCTTACACAGGAGCCCATTATGGAAAGCAGGACAAAGGGACATGGCTCTGGCTGAAGGAATGAACGGTGGTGATGGAGGAAGGTGAGGCATGACTTGCCATCTTGCCTTGTGCTTTGCAGACTGTTTTAAAACTAACTGATTTTCTGTTATCCACAGCAAATCTTTAATATCAAAATGTTTTCTTTTTGCCACCAAAGTTACCACTAGGTCATTTATACATCATACTATCCATTATTCCCTTCAGTTAAATTTTAGCAGAACTACAAATTAATTCTGCTATCCATTTATACAGACCTAATTAGAAACATATTTTCCTCTCAAAAATATACTATGTCCAAAATCTAAAAAGACAACTGTAATAGCACAAACAATAAAATATTTTTTATTAAAAAAATTTTTAAATGAGACCTCAAAAAAACCAAACAGAAAAAAGCCAAGAATTTCTGCTTTGAAAAATGCATAACTGAGATGACTGAACAGAAAATACTCATTAATTCAAAGTACACTAATTTAGAAGTTGTATTAAAGGTCACTGGTTCAAGTCCCAGCCAGGGCACATAACCAGGTTGCAAGCCAGGTCTCCAGCCAGGTCTGTAGCTGGAGGCAGGTGAAAGGCAACCATACATTGGTGTTTCTCTCTCTCTCTCCCTTCCCCCCTCTCTAGAAAACAATAAATAAAATCTTAAAAAACAAAACAAAACAGAAGTTATGTTAATTCGGTCATGCACTAAAGATACAATTTATCATTGCATTATCTATAGTGATAATAGAAATAAAATAATATATAATCTACTTCAGGGATCAAACTTTTAAAGTTGCCTTAGTACTCCAGATGAGCCACAGATATACATATACATATACACACACTCACATTTTATATATTTACATTATATTTAATATATTATTATATATACATATATGTATATATATAAAAGCAAATCTTTTAAAGACAGTATAGGCGACTCTATACCAATCTAGGATTAGGTATCAAACCTAAGTACTCCAGATGAGCCACAGATATACATATATATACACACACACACCACACACACATACACATACATTTAATATATATTTATATTGTATTATATATATACATACACATTATATACATATATATATAAGCAAATCTTTTAAAAACTGTATAGACAACTCTATACCAATCTAGGTTTGATTCTGATTAGGTATTCTAATATAATATTCATAAAATACGAGTAGAAGAAATCCAGAAATATAACATTCCCTTCATTTTACAGAATAAGGAAACAGATCTTGATAAATCTCTAAATCAATTAATTTCTCTGTTATCAAAATAAAACATCAAAAAAAAACCAAAAAATAAAAAAACAAAAATAAAAATAAAACATCATCCTTTCATGTAATCTTTCCACCTGCTGGGAATCTCATTTTCTCTTGCCCTTCAGAAATCTTGTTCTTTTCTCCCATACCTCTGCCATCTCTCTCTCTCTCTCATTAACTTAGACATGTTCAAGTTTCCCCATCTTAAAGTTCTTGTCATTTTCAAACTTCTACCTTGTTTGTCTCCTTCTTTTCAAAGACAACCTGTTTATAACTGACAAAATAAGCCAAGACTTCCTAGTACTACATCCGGTCTCTATCTTTATCTCAGTCTTTATCTCTACTTATTTCACTTGAGAAACATTCTCTGTAAATTTTTCACTTGGTTACTTGAAACTCCTCTCTCCTGGTTCTCATGTTACTTTTTAAACATTCTTTCTAGGCCTTCTTTAGAGTTTCTCTTCTTCCATGTGAACCTTAAAAGCTGATAATAAACAGTTTTGTCTTTGGCCCTCTTCTCTTCTCACTCTATATTCCCTCACCACATGATTCTGTCTATAACAGCTTCACCTATCACCAATCCATAAATGGAAAACTTTCACATATCTATCTTCATTCTGAATTTTTCTCTTTCAGATCTAGTAAAACTTTCTGTTTGAATGACTATTCAAGTTAATTTGTAAAAAAATGAGCTAGTTTTCTTTTCCCTTAAACCTGGTCCTTCTCTTAATACTTCCCCATCTTTATGAATAGTATCACCAACCACCCAAAGCTGGATGCTGTAACAAATTATAAATAGTCATTATCCATGGCCTCAAGAAAGATATAAATATAATGTATTTTAAATTTTACTATTTTGGAATAAATAAATATGAACTGAAAATTAAAAAAAAAAAAAGATCTTGTAAGTTTGTCCGGGGAATTTAGAGAAGTGCCTGACATAGAGTTGGGGCTCAATGACTATTAATGACTTAGTTTGTTTTGTAGATCCTAATATATTTCTTGACAAATACCCTAAGCACCTTAAAATGACTAGAGAGCAATCACTTTGGCCCAAACACCTTCCTTAATATTTTTAGACAAATAATATAAACAGCTAATTCATACTATTCTAGAAGAAATACTGTTTTCTTTCAAGCTGATGGATTCTAACTCTGAGTAAGCCTACTAGACCCTACATAATTTACTCTCTCTCCTACTCCAGTTCATTTGCTACTACTTTCCCCATATTCTCTTCACTTCAAGCTCAGTATCTTCCTTGCTCTTCTTTAAACATGCCAAACATGTCCTTACTTCAGAACCTTTGCAATTTCTATTTCGTCTTCCTGGGGCTCTTTCACCCAGATATCTGAATGACTCATTGTTCCAAAGTTACTTTATTAAAGAGGACTTCCTTTACCACCCTGAGTAAAATAACAGTCTGTATCCCCAATGCTTAGAACAATGTTTTACATATAGTAGGAATATAATATTTGCTGAATAAAATAATTTCTTTCTGATACAAATACTTGAAAATAGAAAATATTTCAAAATCAAATACTAAAATATGGAATCCAAATGCTTCAGTTTCCTGATCATTTAAACCTTCATTCTATTTTGTTTCCATCAACTCTAATAGAGCTCTATGTAAGTCTCTTTGCTATACCCTTACAGAGCAAGTTTAGTGCATTTTTAAAAATTACTCTCAATTTAACAAATATTAATTGACCATCTTCTCTCAATTATTCATGTGAAAATAGTAAAAAATAAATCAATAAAATTCATACAAGTTCCTCCAACTCTGTTTTCACCAGTCTCATAATCTGATTGAGGGTGCAAATAAGCACTAAAATCAATAGCCCCTAAGTTTTAAGTACTCTTTTCTCTACCTACACTTTGTTAGAAAGTATAACAATAATAATTTATAGTTCTTTGTTAAAAATAACACCTATAAAATTAAGTATAGCATGCTCAGGGAAAGGTAGATTGGCAGCTAAAACTTGAATAAAAGGATACTTTTATGGACAAAGATTAGATTAGTTTGGCCCAGTTGGACAGCAGTCACCACAGCTGTTTTCTCATCCAGTAAAGCCACTTTTCCAGAAAGAGACTCATTATAGGCAACTTTATGGTCTTGCAATTCCAGTGTATAATGTTCCAGAGGAAATTTCATCTCTGTAAGACATGAAAGAAACATAATGACAGCAACCGTTCCAACAGGCGATAGTAGTATACTGTTGGATTGTAAAGAGAAAATCAGGATGCAGTCCTGAATAAAAGTATGATCTGTTTCTAATTTCCTTCCCACTATGATGAATTTCTACATGTAGATATTTGGGGAGGGGGCTTAGTATATCAGTTTATTGTTGGTATTCCTGGTATTCTTACAAACTAATGAACTGAAAGTAGCAGAAGAAATCCTCAGTAGGTAAGTGAAGAATAGATTCATGTTAATGGAGTCAACGCACACTTTATAAACTCAATAGGACTTTTGGAGCCAACAGAGTATTAAGTTTTTAGTTAATAAACTGAGTTTCTCAAGAAACAACTTTTGTAAAGATAATTCAAGTCCCTCTGAGAGTTTCTTCACTTGCCTTACAGAAGCTAGTAAGTTTTTGGTTGTTGTGTTAATACAGAATCCAGATGACTTTAGTCACTGAAGCTATGGGGACTATCTCTGTCTAGTATCAGCTCTGGTACAGCAATCAGGGAATACTTTATCACAAAATCTAGAAACATATTGCATATATAATATGGAGTTGCTTCTCTTGTTATCAGCAGAGAGGATTTGGGAAATGTTAGTCTTAAGAAAAGATAAATCATTTTACCTGTCACTCTTCCCTGAACCATTTTTGCAACTTGGTATTTAATACATCCTCCTACTAAGAGATAAATATCATGAGATGGTACAAGAAATACATTCTCCAAAACAAGCAGACGTATAGATGCTGCTGCCACTTTCTTCTAGAAGAGAAAGGCAAAAAAGAAAGTTTCCAAGCTGGAGACAAAATCCTTACCGCCATCTTCATTGTCAAAAGTTTACTTCTTGTAAGTTTCTTTTTAAAATTTTTAGGAAGATTTAAAAATGCTTTCCCAATCACAAATAATAATTTCAGGCCTTGGCTGGTGGCTCAGTGGCTAAGGCGTCAGCCAGTAAACCCAAAGGTCACTGGTTCAACTCCCAGTCAGGGCACATAACCAGGTTGCAGGCTAAGTCTCCAGCCATGTCTGTAGCTGGAGGCAGATGGAAGGCAACCATACATACACTGATGTCTCTCTGTCTCTCTGTTTCTCTGCCTCTCTCTCTTCCCCTCTCTCTAAAAATAATGATAAAGTAATTTCAGTTAGCCTTAAAAAGTGATCATTAATCTTGGTACTATATTAACTTTCTAAGCCACTCAAACTAAGAATAAAAAACACTGAGGCCCTGGCTGGTGGCACAGTGGATAAGGCACTGGCCTGCAAACCCAAAGGTCGCTGATTCAATTCCCAGCCAGGGCACATAACCAGGTTGCAAACCAGGTCTCCAGCCAGGTTTGTAGCTGCAGGCGGGTGACTGGCAACCATACATTGATGTCGCTCTCCTTCTCTGCCTTTTTCCCTTCCCCTCTCTCTAAAAATAAGAATATCTTTTTTTTTTTTCTTTTTTTTTTTTAAGATTTTATTTATTATTTTCAGAGAGAGGGGACGGGAGAGAGGCAGAGAGGGAGAGAGACATCAATGTATGGTTGCCTTTCACCTGCCTCCAGCTACAGACCTGGCTGGAGACCTGGCTTGCAACCTGGTTATGTGCCCTGGCTGGATATCCAAACAGCGACCTTTGGGTTCACAGGCTGGTGCTTCATCCACTGGGCCAGGGTGTAATAAAATCTTTTTAAAAATGTAAAAAAACAAACAAAACCCAATGAGCCTTCTAAAGGAGAAGAGCAGGTAAATAAAAAGAGAAGTATGCCAAAATAAAAAAAGGCAAGACTTGATTGTTATGCTACAGAAATTCTTTTAACCAATCTCCAACTGAAATTCTTTTAACCAATCTCCAACTAACTTTCCAGAATAAGTTACTCTCTCCCTCCTGCTGAACATTTTGATTCTTGTGTAGGCTTATCCAACACAAGGAGGATAGGCTGCTCTCTAGGATGTCCACACAATTGTGTTACTGCCACATGCATTAAATACCACCCAAAAGATACTTGTTTTTTTCCAAACCTATTTATGCAAATTTCACTTTTAATTATAATTACATTTAAATAAACCATGAATGCAAATATAGAACAATTGTTTTTACAAAATTTTAAATGTTTACAAAAGTTAAAAGCAAGCTGTCCAACTAAAAGACACTTCCAGTCAAGATGGCAGCATAGGTAAACACAGCTCACCTCCTCACACAACCACATCAAAATTATGATTAAAATATAGAACAACCATCACTCAGAACTTTCCAAAAGCAAGTTGAATGGAAGTCTGACAACTACAGAATTAAAGAAACCACATCCATCCAGACTGGTGGTAGGGGCAGAGATGAGGGAACAGGCTGTTCCCATATCCAGGTGTGGTGGATAAAAATTCAGGCAGAATATCTTGGGAGCAAGGAGTCCCAGCCCCACACCAAGCCCCCAAACACAGGTTCCACTGCAAGGAAGATAAGTCTCCATAATTTCTGGCTACAAAAACCAGCAGGAATTGCGTTGGTGGAAGAAACTTCTAGAGTCCCAAGCAGCTCCTCTTAAAGAACCCACACATGGACTTATTCAGACTCACTCCCTCTGAGCTCCAACACTGGGGTAGCAGCTTGAAATGCATCAGTGGCAGACAGGGAGAAATTAAAGTGTCTAGCATCAAAGCAAGTGAAAGCTGGGGGAACAGCTTTCTTCCAGTCTGAAAGGCGATCAGAGGTCATTGTCCCTTTTCTGAACCCTCCCCAATTAGAACCACAGAACTGGCAGGCTGACGCCATATCTGAAACTCTATCAACCCGGCTAATACTGCTTGTTCCACCTTGGAGATCCCCAGAGACTCCTTCCCACCCAACTTATAGGCCCACTCCAACTGCTATTTTATATGAATGGCAGGTCTTGGCTCATGCTTCACTACTTCCTAAATCCTCTCAAACAAGCAACAGCTGCCTCAGTGAGCCTCCAGATCCCATACCTCTTGTTAAAAAGCCCCAGGCCAGGCACTACCAGCAGCCAGCCTAGATTCACAACTATGCTTCACGTGGGACTCTCCAAGCTCAGCAAAAGTAGCAGACATTTCATATTGCTTTATGCCTCAGGCAAGGTAGCCTTAGGTAAAACACAGGTGGGAGTTGACCTTGGCTTGTACCACCTGGGAAACACCAGAGACTATGTACCCAGTGGATAGCTATAGACCACATCGAAGTACCACCACTCTGCCCACCACACAGCTGATCCTCCACAGAGGGCAGGGTTTGTGTGGTAAGTGGTCACAGCCAGTCTTGCAGCTGACAGGCCTGGATAAATAACTCCCAAAGACCTGACAACAGCAACCAAGACTAAACTACAAGAGGATGGTGTACTCAGCCCAGACAAAGGGTGCACCTTGAGTACCCAACTTGGATGATAAGGGAAGCTGGGCCACTGGACCCTACTACTGAGTCAAACCATGAAGTCAAAGCAGCTCTACCTAATACATAAAAACAAACATAGGAAGGCTGCCAAAACAAGGAGACAAAGAAGGATGGCCCGAATGAAAGAACAGATCAATACTTCACAAAAAGTTCTCAATGAAATGGAAATAAGCAATCTATTAGATGCAGAGTTCAAAACACTGCAAAGAAGTGCTGCTCAAAGAACTTAGTGAGGATCTCAACAACATATAAAAGATCCAGTCAGAAACAAAGGATACACTAACTGAAATAAAGAACAATTTACAGGGAAACAGTAGTAGAGTGGATGAAGCTGAGAATCAAAACAATGATTTGAAACATAAAGAAGCAAAAAAAAAAGCAATCAGAAAAACAAGAGAAAAGAATCCAAAAAACATGGATAGTGTAAGCAGCATCTGAGACAACTTTAAGTATCCCAACAACCACATCATAGGGGTACCATAAAGAGAAGAGAAAGATCATGAAACTGGAAATCTGTTTGAAAAAATAATGAAAGAAAGCAACCCTAATTTGGTGCAGGAAATAGACATGCAAGCCCAGGAAGCACAGAGAGTCCCAAACAACATGGATGCAAAGAGACCCACTCTAAGACCCACTCCAGGAGACTCTTAAAATCAGCAAGAGAAAAGCTGTAAGTTACCTACGAGGGAGTTCCCATGAGACTATCGGCATTTTCTCAACAGAAGCTTTGAAAGCTACAAGGAACTGGCAAGAAATATTCAAGCCATGAAAGGCAGGGATCTACAGACAAGATTGCTCTACCCAGCAATGCTATCATTTAGAATCAAAGGCACCAAACCATTATTATATTAAATGTTAAAGGGACTTACTCAAGAAAATCAAGATCAAAACTATGAACATTAAAGCCCTGACTGTTGGCACAGTGGATAATGCACTGGCCTGCAAACCCAAAGGTCGCTGATTCGATTCCCAGCCAGGGCACATAACCAGGTTGCATACCAGCTCTCCAGCCAGGTCCTTAGCTGGAGGCAGGTGAAAGACAACCATACATTGATGTCTCTCTTCCTCTCTGCCTCTCTCCCCTCCTCTCTCTCTGAAAATTATAAATAAAAATTTTTAAAAATACTATGAACATGAAAATGACAACAAACTCACAACTTTCAATAACTGAATCTAAAAACCAAAACAAAGTAAGTGAACAACCAGAACAGGAACAGAATCATAGGTATGGAAATCATTTGAAGGGTTATCATCTTACAGGAAAGGGAAGAATGGGGGCAATAATGCAGGGATAAAGAAACATAATTGGTGGGTACAAGATAGACAGGAGGAAGTTAAGAATAATATAGGATAGCCCTGGCTGGTAGCACAGTGGATAAGGTGCTGGCCTGCGAACCCAAAGGTCCCAGGTTTGATTCCCCAGCCAGGGCACATAATCAGGTTGTAAACCAGGTCTCCAGTCAGGTCTGTGGCTGGAGGCAGGTGAAAAGCAACCATACATTGATGTGTCTCTCTCCCTCTCTGCCTCTCTCCCTTCCCCTCTTTCTAAAAATAATGAAATAAAATCTTAAAAAAAAAAAAAAGAATATAGGAAAAGGTGAAATCAGGAAACTTATATGACTAATGGACATGAACAAAGAAAGGGAGGTGAAATTGTGGGAGGGAAGGGGAGTCCTGGATAGAAGGGAACAAAGAGAAAAGAAATTGGGACAACTGTAACAGCATAAACAATAAAATACAATTTAAAAAACTACGAACAATAAAATTACAATAAATACATATCTACCAACAATTGAATCTAAAATACAAACTAAACAAACAAGAACAGAGACAGAATCATGGGTATGGTGAGCATTTTGATGGCTGCCAGATGGGAGGGGGTGAAGAGGTGAAGGGACTAAGAAGTACAGATAGGTAGTTACAGAATAGTCACAGGGATGTACAGTGTAGGGAACAAAGTAGCATAAGAACTTATTGGCATGACCCATGGACCTGAACAATGGTGTGGGGATTGTCTGAAAGGGTAGGAGGTGCTGGGTGAAGGGGGGCAAAGGAGGAGAATTGGGACAACTATAATAGCATAATCAATAAAATACTGTTTAAAAAAGAAAAGTTCTACTTAAAAAAAGCTATTGGTAAAATGTGCTACTATCAAATTAGGTGTAGGTGAGAAATGCAAAAATTATTGAAGAATATAAAATTATGTATTCAAACTGCTTCACACATGCCTAATTTTTCACTTTACTATAAAATAAAATGAAAACGAAAATGAAAAGAAGCTATAAACTGTTATTTATGCTAGAAAGAGTATGTATATTCTAACCAGGGAACTTGTGGTCAAAGAAACGTCTTGGACCTATACCAAAGGATTGGTGAATAAAATGCAGTTACATGTTTTAACAGAAAACAACAGTTGTATTTGTAATTAGGTAATAAAATGTTTAAGAAAGACTAATTTTTTAAAAATTTTATTGTTGTATTACATTCGTCCCCTTTTTGCTCCCCTCTGTCCCCC
>PVIW01013620.1:0-26673 GCA_004026585.1 Noctilio leporinus | reverse complement strand
GGGAACGGGATAGGGGGGAGGGAGAGGTAGAGGCAAAGATGGGGAGCAGCTTAGACAAGAACCTAGTATAAAGGAACCATGGACATGGACAACAGGTGGGATTGACTTTGGGGGGAATGGGTGGGTGGGTGGGGGGACAGAGGGGAGCAAAAAGGGGATGGATGTAATACAACAACAATAAAATTAAAAAAAAAAAAAAAAGAAACTTGCAATCAAGATATAAGTCTTAATTGAATATCAAAATATCAAAGTCTTGTAAGTGAGAAAATTAAAGCCCAGGGAGGTCAGTTACCTTGTCTTATATCAAGGGTGACTACACATTCTAATTTTCCTGGACAGACCCGGTTTATTCCTGGCATCCTGATAGCATAATTATTAATGGTACCCTCTTTCACTTTCAGCAATGTCCAAGCTCGTATGATGAATTTTATGGTCACTCTGACTATATCATTCATCAAATTAATAGCATTGCAAAGTCTCAAACTCATGGTTCTCTACTCTCAACCACTGCTTCCCATTGGATCCCATTGCCATCAGTCTGTTACAGGAGAAGAGGGAACATTGACACCTGTGAGTCATATTGTTACACAGATTAAATGAATAGGTAAAAACATTCTCCATCAACACACATTAACTCATATACTCTAACTCACACTGACTTACATATGTGATATAAACTTATTTATACATAGGCATTTCCAGCTAGAGTCTCCTATTTCCCAAAATTCAGTGGGTATCAACACACATTGCATCCCAAGGAAAAACACAACTATCTCTGAGCATCTTTATCTGCCTGAAAGTAGTCAACAGTCCTTGGCTATTGGCTTTAGTTGTCTTTCTCAATTCAGTCTTTGTAAAAGTTAGATTACCTCTATTAAAATGAGATAATTAAAAACCTGTAATCTTGTATTCAAGAACCAACTTAGTATGTGTTATGTGTTAAATTGTATTCCCCCTAAAAATAGAAAATCCTAACCCTGAATAGCTCAAAATATGACCAGATGTAATTAGTTAATATAAGGTCATATTGAGTAGGGTAAGCTCTTAACCCAATGTGACTGGTATAATTATAAAAAGAGAAGAGACTCACATGCATGAAACAGGCTGCCTATACTGACGAATACACAAGGCTCCCCCGTTACAACATAACAGGTGTGACAGCTCTACCTAAGATACTGAAGTAAACACAGGAGCCTGTCAAGTTGAGAAGACAGAGAAATATGGCTCAAAAAAGGAGACAGATCAAGGTCCTAGTGGCTAAACTAAGTGAGAAAGAAATATCCAGCCTGACAGACACACAGTTGAAAAACGTTGGTAATAAAGATGCTCACAATCTTGACAGGCATGCTTATATATAGCAAATACAGTAAGGAAGAACTGAAGCCTAGGCTAAGTGGAATGAAGAAAAATACACATGAAACCAATGGTGAAAGGAATGAAAACAGGGTTCAAATCAACAATTGGGAACATAGGAAAGAAATAAACAATCAACCAGTACAGAAAGAGGAAACAAGGATTGAAAAAAAAAATGAGAAGCTTAAGAACCTATGGTATGACTTTAACTGTGCCAATATCTGAATCATAGGGGTGCCAGAAGGAGAAAAGGAAGAGCAAGAAATTGAAAACTTGTGTGAAAAAATAATGAAGGAAAACTTCTCTAACTTGGCAAAGGAAATAGACATACAAATCCAGGAAACAGAGAGTAGCAAACAGACTAGATCCAAATCACACCAAGACATATAATTAAAAGGGTAAGGGTTAAGGATAGAGAGAGAATCTTAAAATCAGCAAGAGAAAAAAGAGAATTACCTACAAAGGGGATCCTATAAGACTATCAGCAAAATTCCCAAAAGAAACATGGCAGAAACTCCATCCAGCAAAGCTATCATTTAGAATGGAAGGGCAGACAAAGTGTTTCTCAAACAAGGTAAAGCTAAAAGAGTTCATCATCACCAAGCCATTATTATATGAAATGTTAAAGGTACTTATTTAAGAAAAAAAAAAGGATAAAAATTATGAACATTAAAAAGACAACTAACTTACAGCTATCAATAACAGAACCTAAAAGATAAAAATAAAAACAAACTAAGCAAACAACCAGAAAAGGACCAGAATCATAGGTATGAGGATTATTGGGAGGGTTATCAGCTGGGAGGAGGAAGGGTGTGAAATGGGGAAATGGTGCAGGGACTAGGAAACATAACTGGTTGGTATAAGATAGGGGGAAGTTAAGAATAATAGAGGAAAGAGTGGTATCAGAGAACATATATGCACAACCCATGGACATGAACTAAGGTGGGGTTGGAACTGCAGGAGAGAGTGGAGGTCTTGGGTAGAGGCGAGCAAAGGGAAAAGAATTTGGGACAACAATAATAGCATAATCAATAAAATACACAAAAAACAATAAAGTAATACATAGCATATGACCTGATTCTAAAAAAGAGAGAATGGAAAGACCCAGAGACACACAATAAGAAGGCAGTTACATGGTAAAGACGGAGATTGGGATGATGCACCCAAGTCAAGAAACGTGAAGAATTCCCAGCCAACTCCAGAAGCTTGAAGAGGTTACGCAGAGGGAGCCTGGCTCAGCCAACTCTTTGATTTTGGCCTTCCAGCATCCAGAACTATGAGGCAATAATGTTTTTTCTTTAAGCCACCCACTTTGTGATAATTTGTTACCATAGCCTGGAGAAACGAATATAGAAGGTGACACACTTAGTGAATTCTAAAACACCACAATTTCATAGTTTTATGAAAATGTATACCTTTACTTCATAATTCTGGCTGGCTCAATCTTAGGATGCTTAATTAGTTTCCTGTCTTTCATCAGGATTACCAATTTAAGTAAATTCATATTTTACATCTAGCTTTTATGGAGGCCTATGTAGCTCAAAACACTGCCTAAATTACTAATCCTTTTCATTAGTTAGTCCATCACCATGACAATTTATGCCTCTTAAATTTGCATTTGCAATACTCCTGAAGACTCTGTAATTTATGCTCCAGATGTGTAGATGTCTCAGTCCATTCAGGCTGCTATAACAAAATCCCATAAACAGAATGACTTATAAATGATAAACATTTAATTCTCATAGCTCTGTATAAGATCATGGAATCAACAGATTCATTATCTAGAGAGGACTTCTTCCTGGTTCATACATGGTGATTCATCTTTTTGCTGTATCTTCACATGGTAAAAGGGAATAGAAAGCTCTGCCTGGTCTATTTGTGAGGCCTGTCCAAAAAGTATCCAGCCATGTGCCCAGAAAAGCATTCATTGAAGAAGATACAAGACACAAGAAATTTTGTGCATAGGACAATGACACATCAGACTCCTTTAAAGTAATCACTTTGGGACCTCACACAGTTCTCCCAACTGCAGCACAATGGTCCTTCAGCTCTGGGAGCAAAAACCATGGAACAGATTTTGCCATAACATGTTTTAGGCCAAGATACTGCATCAAAATCTCAGACATAAGCCCTGGCTGGTGGCACAGTGGATAGGGTGCCAGCCTGCAAACATTCCCAGCCAGGGCATATAAGCAGGTTGCAATCCAGGTCTCCAGCCAGGTCCTTGGCTGGAGGCAGGTGAAAGGCAACCATACATTGATGTCTCTCTCTTCACCTCTCTCTAAAAATAATAGATAAAATCTTTAAAAACAAATCTCAGACACTGTAAGTTTATGGAATCCCCAGATCAGCTTCTATTCTTGCACTGTCAGTCGCTGATCTTTGTTGACTGCAGCCCATACATATTCAACATTCTCAGGTGTTCTGCTTGTTTCAGGCCTTCCAGAATGTGGATCAGTGTCAACAGATTCTCAACAAGCTTGAAGTGTTTGTGCCACACTTTTATTTGCATTGCACTCATTGCATCTTCCCTGAAAGACTTCTGAACTATCTGAATAGTTTCTATAATGGAATGTTCAAGTTTAATGCAAAATTTGAGGCAGATCCATTGCTCTACTCACTTAATCATGGGGAATGCAACAGCTCTAAAATAAATGTGCTCACTCAATGGCCTCTCCCACCTCCACTATTACAGTTAAATTTTCATTTTTCAAGAACATCACTCCAATCCACTCTCCTTGGCTGCCAGACTATATCAACGTTGCACAAACCATTTTCATTAAATTAACAATGGCTAGACTTTTTCCAGACAGACCTCATAGAAGGGCACTAATCCCATTCAGGAGGACTCCACCTTCATAACCTAATCACTGCCCCAAAGTCCCACCTTCAAATCTCATCACCTTGGGGGCAGGATTTTAACATAAGCTTTATGGGGGGCACAAACATTCAGGCAGTGGACCAGATAAAATAAGAGTCAGGAAGGATATCAGAATAAATCTAGAATTCTGAGTTCTTTCCCCTTGACCTTAGCACATCTTTCTATGAGAAAGCCTTTCAAAGTTCTATCCTGGTGATTTTCTTGCCCTTTCCTGGCATATGACAGAAAGCCACAGCAGCCAAGCAGCATTAATCATCCTTTATATGGACTGTGAACTCTCAGCTCCAGAGTATCGATAACCACTTACAATCCTATGTTTTCCCAAAAATCCAAGAAAATTCTCAAATTGGAACATGGCAATCATCAAAATAATGTGTTCTATACTGTGTAATGTCATATTTAAGTGATTTTTCAGTTAAGAGGATCCTCTTAGTACAATATATCAGAATAATGGATGTGGCCCTAGGAATACCATCCACCTTCTTCTGACCATATGAAAACCACTACCTGAAAGAAGCTATTTATAAGTGCCTCAAAATCCTTAAGTATATTAGAGGAGTAAAAGCAGAAAATGAGAATAATCACTGTAAGTACTCATCTGTCACATTCATTTATTGACCTTGAAATAATTTTAAAATGTGTTTTACAATAAATGTTTTCAAATACTTTATGGTAAGGTCTTAGATACCAACTTTGTACTTGTTTAATAATGACTCCATATTCCTTTCTTCCAGAATGATTCTATTTTTTTATAATAAAAATTTGGAAACAAATATATCAACCGTCTTAAAATGTTGACCTTATTTGATCAACATTTACAAAATTTGTTTGGCTCTTATTTTGTGCCTTCTAAAAAACTGGGAAACTGGATTAAAAGCCTTTAAAGACTATTTTGAACTTCAAAGAATAAATTCATTAGAATATGTTATAGCTTTAGAAATAGCACCTGTCATTTTAGTAAGCAATATATTGACATTAGTTTTTACTATTACATGTTTTGCTAATCTTTTAATTTTAGTATTTTAATTTCCTATTTTTCTAGAGTGAGTTATTTTTATACTCAAAATAAAGGTTATGCCCTGGCTGGTAGCAGAGGATAAGGTGCCAGCCTGTGAACCCAAAGGTCACTGGTTCAATTCCCAGCCAGGGCATATAACCAGGTTGCAAGCCAGGTCTCCAGCCACGTCCATTACTGGAGGCAGGTCAAAGGCAACCATACATTGATGTTTCTCCCCCTCTCTGCCTCTCTCATTTCCTCTCTCTCTCTGGAAATAATAAATAAAATCTTTAAAAATAAAAAATAGAAAAATAAAGATTATTATGAAATTTTCGATAACAGAAGGCTCATGCAGTTACTACAAAATATGAAAAGAATTTCTATCCAAATCATGAAATATTTTTAAAATGCAAAAATATATGAAGATATAAATCATACATGTAATCAAACTTATTTATGAAACTGTCCCAAGAAACAACACTAGCTAAGGACCAGGGGAGTAAAGTGCAGGGCAAAACAGGAAAGGAAGATTTGATGTGTTGGGTGCAGATTTCACAACAGTCAGGTTCCAGCAGTCCCTCTTAGATCTACCCTTTATGCTCCTGCATCACCCAGGGCCTAATTTCTCTTAGCTTTGACTCATTTCATTTCAATATGGGGGCCCAGGATAATTCCTACATCAAGGAACATAATGACACAAATCCTCATTAGGAACTTCCAAATATTGGGATTTCCTGTGTGCACAGACCAACTAGGTTTAGTTCTGCCAGGAACATAAGCCTGTATCTTCTTTCATTCTCCAAACATTTTCTGTCTCAATACCATATAGCACTATGCACATTACTCATATTTATTGCTGCTCTGAATGTGAGGGTTTGATAGTGGTGCAAAGCTTATCTCCTCAACAGATTCCTTTTCAATGCATGTAGATGACTCCAACACTTCAAAATGTGGCCCTTTAAGCGGGAGGTGTTGAATACAGCCATTTGTATCTCGCATTTGTGTGCTAGTTACACAGGTTCTGTTTTATCACTAAATTTCAAGACTACTCAGAAAGTCACTAAATTATATGTTCTGCTTACTAGTAGAAAAGGATATGTCAGCAGGGTCTAAAACTTTAACACTTTGGGGACCTAATGTCTTATTCAGTCCTTTTTAGCAACTAATCCAGATCACATTTGCAGTAATAGCCTTAACCCCAGTGACAAGTTTAATTTGTTTAAAACTATATTTAGGCCTTTGGGAGTCTCTATAATGAATTTCATTAAACAGAAAGATTATATAATGTACTCTTTTTATGATTAATTAACTCTGTATAGAGATGGTAATTATAATTAAACTCTTAATTTGGCTCGTGTGTCATTATTATAATAATTGATCAAGTCATTTTACCCTATAAGTATTCAAAAACTGCAATGTGTGTGAAAGGGAAACAATTCTAAATTATCCAAAAAATGCAATCTTTCTCATATATTTCAGAAACAATCTTTTTCCAGTTCTTTCAGCCAACGGTTACTCCCATAATGTCACCCCCAAATACTTGTACCATTTAAGAAATGACAATATCTTAAAACATTTTTATTTCATATCTGAGTGATTGTATAGCTTAGGCATATATGATATTGCTTTTAAAATGCAGATTTGCTACTTCTTTTGGGTTACTAGTGGCTATGGTAGTAAATGGGCAGCACTATTCAGAAATCCCAGGCAACGCCCCTTCAGAAGTATGACCCCAGTAACCCGGTGAAAACATTGGCACTAGACAGTGTAGAATATTCCCATTTCAAAAATGAAAAGGAAGATGGGCTTCTGGACTTCTTGCAGAAGCTAGGAAGGCCCACACAAATGCTGACCAGGAATTGTAATTAGCTTCAGTGAACTGCCACAGTCTAGGTTTTCAAAGGGTTTGTCCTAAAACATCACTAATCTTCACAGTGCACCCTATATCTGGAGAAGCACACAATAACAGCTAAGAAGAAATGCCACAGGCAAACAAACAGCATCATCATTAGGACTATTTTTAGTCTGAAGGTTGGAGTTGAGCCCAGGGCTGCTGGCTGGGCTCACAGCTGATGTGCTCAAGCGTCAGCATTCCTCAGAGCATAGAGCACAGCGATTTAGGTAACAAATCAGCATCCTTCAGGAAAACCCTGAGTATAGAATTCTTTCTGAAATGGTTGTATCAGGTAAATGTCTTAAGAAAACTACAAAATACAGTGTGAATTGGGGGGTACTGTTCGTCCTCCTGTGCAAAACCGTATTTCTTGGGGTAATTGGAGTAAAATAAATATGCATAATGGCATTTAGGCTTTTTACAAAATTGTGTAACCTTACTTACCTTTCAAATTTTAGCTCAAGCATCATCTCACAAAAGAAGCCTTTCATGATCATCTGTACCAAACATTTATCATGCTGTGGTACAATCCATGATTATAAATGCCTTTTAAGTAAGAAACCACTTTTCATTCATTTTTGTAGCCCCAACACCTATAATACTTGACAGTAGAACCTAAAAATAATTGTTTCTGAATGAATACAAGAGTGACCTTTTGAGCTCTGATGTCCAGGAGGATTGAGACAGGCTACTCAGCCAGCCAACACATCCTTCACAATGTTGCAAAGGGCAGCTAACTCTGGTGGAGGTATGTGAGAAGGCTTCAGAAACCCACAGAGAAAGATTCACTTGGCTCCACAGAACATGCCTGACTTGGATACCAGTTAATAAAAAGGAAAGAACAAAAAAGCACTTCACTTACCAGTTCTGCCTTGGACTAACCTGGGGCTTTATATACTAAGGGGCATAAATAAGCAGAATGATCTGACATCCACCAACATTTCTACAGTGCCTCACACACATTCTAGGAAGCAACAGCAGTGGCACAAATCTTCAAGGCATTTCAAAATACCTACATTTACAGTTCCCCTTGGTCAAATGGTGTTTCAATGTCCTTCAGGGCTATTACTGCCCCACCTTAAGAGCAATGTGGAAATTTTGAGGGTTTTCTTGAAATTTTCATAACTGTTTATTATTTATATACTGAAATATATTTTATAGTATAACTTACTTTCCTTTTATATTTCCCTTAAATTACAAGTTACTTTCTTTTTGAAAATTAAGTGTCCCTAAGTTTTATTATCTATCATTTTAAGTAAAGAGGACATTACATAGTAGTTCTTAAAACTACTTAAAAAGTTTAGTCTAACTACTAGGCATCTGGAAGAATAGACCAAGGAAATGGGGAAACAATTTTACCAACTAGAGTACAGAGCTTATGTATATTTCCATTTGTTATTAGTTTTACGGCCTCCACCCATTTCCAAAGTTTCGGTGGTCAGCAGCTTTTCCTCTCATTTGCATGAGGTTATTTTATATATTTTTAATACAATTAGATTCTTTCATCACATTATGCATTCCATCCTTTGATTCCCCAATCTTAAATAATTTGATTTGCATACAGTAAAGCTCACTCTTTGTTCTGCAAAGTCTATGAGTCTTGAGAAATGCATAGTGTCATATAGCCACCATTACAATATCATATAGAATAGTTGTACCATCTGAAAAAATTCTCTGTACTTCACCTACTTAATTCTCCTCCTCTTTCAAAACTCTTAACAACCATTTATCTGTCTGCTGATTCCAAAGGTTTGCTTTTCCAAAGTGTCATAGAAATGGAATCAAACAATATAAGACCTTTTCTGGACTGACTCCTTTTATCGAGCAATATATAGTTAAAATTCACCCATGTTTTTGCATCTTGATAGTTATTTCTTTTTATTGCTGAACACTATTTCATATTATGAATGTATCACTGTTTATCTAGTCATCTATTGGAAAACATCCTGGTTGCTTCTATTTTTGGTGATTATGAACAAAGCTACTACAAACATTCATATGCAAGTTTTTATGTGGACATAAATTTTCAAATAATTAGATAAATACCTTGGAGCACAATTACTGGATTGCATAGCAAGACTATTTTTGACTTTGCAGGAAAATTAAAAACCACATTCCAAAGTGGCTACACAATTTTGTATTACCACCAGCAATGAAGGAGAGTTCCTCTTGCTCAGCATCTTTCCTAAAAGCATCTTTGCTTTTGTCAGAGCTTTTTATTTTTTTGGTTTTTAACCATTCTAATGTATGTGTAGTGGTATCTCATCGTTCTTTTAATCCACAAATACTCTTGAATGTATTTTCACATGTTTATTTGCCCACTATATCCTCTTTGTTGAGGGTTTGCCTTTTCAGATCTCTTGCCAGTTTTTAATTTCAGTTTTTTCTTATTACATTTTAGGAGTATATATATATCCATATATTTTGGATATGTCTTATATTCCATATGTGATTTTTCTAGTCTGTGACTTGTCTTGTTATTCTCTTAAAAGTCCAATTTATTGTTTTTCTGTCATGGAGCATTCCCAATGCAAGGTCACATATATTTGTCTGTTATATTTTCTCCTGGAAGTTTTATAGTGTTGTAGTTTATATTTAGGTCTATTATCCATTTTGGTTAAATTTTGTGTGGTGAAATTTTGGAGTCCTGGGTTTTGGGTTTTGTATAGTTTTGTTTTCATATATGGATGCCCAATTGTCCCATATTTCATATTGCTTTAAGCGTGCAGGTTGGGGGTTGGAGTGGAAGAGTGAGTGGTAATACGAGTGGTGGTACAAGTAAGAAACTAAAGCCAATATCTAAATTGAACAAATTATGTGATCCTATTGTGTTCATTCGCAGGGTGTGAGGGCATTTTATCTTCCTCTTTGCAGAGCTGCTGCTCCAGGGAAGCCGTGTAGTAAACAAGCTTCAGAAGGCTGACTTCACAGTTCCCATTTGCCTCTGAAAAAAAATGCTTGCTTGAACTACTTTTCAGGGTTGTTTTAGAGGACAAAAGAGATTATGAAAAATTAAGGCACTTTGAAAATTCAAAGGCCAGTACAAATGTAATTTAATAAGCACCACTTTATAATGAAGAATCTTCCTTTAAGCTTTCTCTCTGCACTGTGCCTGGGAGAAAGAGTCATTCCCTTACTTATTGGAGAGCTTTTCATCATATAAACATTCAATCTGGAGAGCATTTCCCTGTCACACTGAGGCCTCACGTGCTCTGACTGGAATTCAGTCAAAGCAGCTGAATATGAACAAGAACCCTCTAACCCCACATCTTCTCCCCTTCCCACTTCCCTTTTCTGCAAAAGGCTATGTGAAGCCATGGGGAAATGATATATTTGTTACATGATAAACTGAGGCAAATTAAAATTTTTAAGGTTCTTTTTGAGCAAAACTCAATTCAAGTAGGGCAGCACCAGACTGGAAATGCTTGGGAAAATTCCATAAGGAAGAGCTACGGAAAAGATGTTTATAGAAAAAAGGCAGAAGCAAAGTGAGAAAATTATTTGATTGGCTATAGTTTACTGCTTGTCCTTAGGTTTTGGTTTCTTAACCCCAAGACATTTTCAGGTTTACTATTTGTTTTGCTTATGTAGGCTGAATTAGTAGAAGCACCTCAGTCAAAAGGCCTCCTTGTTAATTTAATGATTTGCCCACCTATTTAGCAAATAGCTTGGCTGCCTGCCTTTGAAAATGAACAGCATCCCATTTTGAGCTCACTTCAACACACCATGCTCTACCCTGGAAGAAGCTGAAATCACCCTTTGCTCCCACCTCCCAGCCACAATCCTAGCTACAGAGCTACCTACCAAGTAGATGTCAGCCCGATGTCATCCAAATTATACACCAAGATAAGCATCAGGGGACTGGTGGCATGAAGCAGCCAGCATCAGTCCCCAAGAGTTTGGCAATGATAAACTAATCACTAAGTAAAAAGCTAGACATTTCTTGAGTTCATCTTCTTTCTAATTTCCCCTTAGCCCTACCTTCCCTTTCAGTAAAAAGGGGCAAGTTGAGTTCCTGCTTCAGCTGTGTCCTTAGTAGATTGCCGAATCATTCTAGCTTTGAAATGAATTATCTAATGCCTCCAAGGTGTGAAGCCTTCCTATGCCTTCTCAAATGGAAATGGAAAGCAAAATACTTCAAATTGAAAACTTCAAATGCAAAATCTGAATAATTATTCTGTTCTCTTTTTTTCAGCAAACTACAAGTTTTCAAGTACAAAAAAAAATCCTTTAATTAACAAAAGAAATAATTCTTTAGGGGAAAAAAGCAAGTGATGATATAGCCAATATTGATATTTTCATTAGTCTGAAATCCCTTGACAGACATTTGTAATTAAATGCAAATATATTTTGAACACAGAAGGTGTAACAAGAATACCATATTCACAGTATGTTCTACTTCTGTTGATCTGGGTCTTTCTATCTCTGGAAACAACTTATGCAATGAATACTCAACCTTTGCTATGTGAAATAAGGGTTTAAATGAAGCTTACATCTAAATGTACCTGGAAATGTGTCAAAAATTAGTTGTAAGTGAATAAAGCATGTCAGGATGATTATTTTCCAAAGGTGACAGACACTTTAACTGTATTTCCAGGTATGTAGAGAAGCTATTAAAATTCTAGCAAGGTCTATCAGGTTCAGAGAATGACACTGGAAATTTATTACAGGTGCCAATTCAATCATATTCTGAAGTGTGTTAATGTTCTCTACTGCAGACACCTATAAAATTCATTTCAAGATCTATGGAGGAAAAATGTGCTTATAAAAATCACAGAGCCTCCAAAGGGGAAATAGAGGAATGGAGATGATAGATAGATAGATGTTAGATAGATAATATAGATAAATATATAGATATGAGAATTAACAAACAAGATAAACTGAAAATTTGAAAATTCCAAAATCATCTTTTCTATATTTGCCATGGCCTTATCTGCTCCCAAAGTAACCAGACTTTTAAACAAGTTGCTTCTTAATTAACTGTGTTTCAAATACCCCTAACCATACAAACCTTCCACCATAAAATTAATGCTGAACAGAAAAGAATCATGGGAGAAACTAATTTTTATTTCTCTAGTTTATTTCTCTCTATCCCATTTTATTTTGCTTGTTGGTTGGTTTATTTGGTTGGTTGGGTGGCTGGATAGTTGTTTACTTATGGCAAGTCAGGACATTTATTTTCATGACTTAAAGTGTTACATTTTAAATTGTATTTAAAATCCTTAACCCAGCTAGGGTTAAGGAAGCCTTTTTGTTTACTTTCTCATTTTGCACAGTTAGCATAATTTAAGTAATATTCCACACACATCACACTGTCTCCTTACATAAAAGTAACTGATTCTGTACTAGCTTAGCAGAAATATGCTAAGATCATAGTATTGAAATTGCTTTCATTTTGTTAAAAAGATTATCTCCACAATAGGGAGGTGAACCCTGATGGGAAAAAGTTGTAGGGCGTGCATGGAAGTAAAGTACAAGCCTATGCAGTTAGTGGAGTATGACAATAAACCTGGGTCACATGTGCTACAGCGCCCAGTGAAAAGTGAAAATCCTTAGTATAATAGTCTCCAGTTCCATCCATGTTGTTGCAAAAGGTAGGAGTTCCTTCTTTCTTTCTGCTGTGTAGTATTCCATTGTGTATATGTACCAAAGTGTTTTGATCCATTCAGTTACTGATGGGCACTTAGGCTGTATCCAGCACTTGGCAGAGGAGGGCAAAAGGGAAAAATTGAGACAACTGTGATAGAATAACTAAAAAATGATTTAACAATAGAAAAGTGAAAGCTTTTCTCTAGAGGGGCTGCTTTGTCTAAACTATGTTGCCACAACTTATTGACTGCAACAGCTCATGGATCTGAGCAATGATCTGACAGGACAAAGTTGACATATGGAAGGATGTGTCAGTCTGAGTAGGTCAAAGAACAATGACAACATCCATCCGACATCTATAACTGAGAGTAAGAGTGAAAGAATAAAAAGTACAGTTCTGGTCTTCGCTCAATCCCAATCTTGTAAAATATCTGAACCATTTTCCACATTCCACTGATGCAGTTAAACTGTAGGCGAAGAGCTACAGAAACCCAGCTGGCAAACTGCTCTGGGTCATCTCAGTAGAGGCTGAAAGGCTGTTTCTGAATCGCACCATTATGCTCCTGGTCTGGAGGAATGTTGTGGAAACATGTGAACTAATGTTCTTCTCATGGGTATCAGAGGTTTTTTTTCATTGCTAAGAGTGGATAAGATTACCAATTATTCTAAAGCAAAATGAGAAAGTAAACAAAAAGGCTTCCATACTTGATTAACTTTCTCAGGTCAACATTTTTTTGCCACATTTTACTGGTCGTGAGCTTACACTTTTGGTCAAGATTCCTCCATTGCCCATAATCCTAGTATGAAATTTTCACCCTTCTTACTATACCTTACCCCTCACCCCAGGGCTACTTTCTCCTCTAGGGCCCTCAGGAAAAAATAAACAAATGTATAGTTTTTCCGATGCAAGATTATGTCATGAAAAACAAATATACCACCTATTAAGCACAGAATGTACCCCTTTAAGAATCAGAAAGACTAGAATGGAGAAAGGTGAACAGTTCTCTCAAACACTTATTTTCCTCCTATTTTCAAGGTAATTTTTCCATCTAAAATGTAGTAATAATTGATGGTGAGTTGTTGATAACAGCCATGTGAATGTGCTTGTATCTGAATAGCTGAAGTCCTCACACACTTCCATATCTTAGTTTTTCTGTCCCTGATCTATGACCTGTATCAAGAATACACCAACATATCCCTTTACCACTTATCCCAAGATGTCTTTCATATATTCCCCCAACAGTATTACTTCTGTTCCCTTTCCTTTCTAGCCTCACTCATATACTTCTTAGTATGTTACCTACAAATATAAATTTCCCCAAAGAAAGAAACCCAACCAGAAAAGAGTTTGAAGCTGTTTGAAACTGATGGTGTATTATTGATAGATGACAAAAAGAAAACTGAACTCCCCAACTCTTATTTTGCTTTTGTACTCTCTGTCAAGGAAAGGTATACTGGACTAAAGTGAATAGAACCAACATTGGTTACCTGGGAATTAAAGCTCAAAATGAGAGAAGAGTTTATAAGGGCACATCTATAGGCTGTAAATAAGTTCAAATCTCTTGACCAGATAATTATATTTTAGGTTACTGAACAGACTTTCACTTGAGGTTGACAAACTGCTATAGGTAATATTTAGAGAACTGTGGAAAAAGTGGAAGTTGCAAGAATACTGGAGACAGTAAATGTGATTCTAATTTCAAAAGGGACAAGGTTTATTTACCACAAACTTAAATTCCAGGCAGAACCCAATTATGTAAGGAAGGTATGAGCATCTCTAGCTCAGAGGTTGGTGATGAATAACTGAAATAAAGGATGTATATATTTATCCTCCCAAAAATAAATATAGGAATGCAAACAATTTTGTATACAGTTTTAGGAAGTTTATAAACCCCTTCAATTTCATTTATTACTTGACTAATGAGATCATTAAGATCATGTGCAATTAAAATAATTTATTCCTTATCAAGGTTTCTAACAAATAGATATATAAAAAGATAAAATATATATATGGATTTAAATAAGACATGTTGATACATTCATTATATTCTTGTGGACAAGATGGCAAAAAGAAATCAATCATTTTCCTCTCTAATAGCATTCCATTTAACATTTCTAATTTATTTCTAAAATTTTCAAACAATGTATATAATATTCTCTAGGTCTATGGTAAATAATGCTGCAATGAACATAGAGGTGCACATATGTTTTCAAACTAGTGTGCTAAGTGAAATAAGCCAGTAGAGAAAGACAAGTAGCATTTGATTTCATTCATATGTGGAATCTAATGAGCAAACTGAACTAACAAGCAAATGGAGACAGACTCATAGACAGAGAGCGAGAGTGGGCTGACAGCTTGGGCCCGGTTGGGTATGACTGGGGGAAGTGAAAGGATTGAGAAAAAAAACCCAGAAAATGAAAGAACTCATGGACACAGACAAAAGTGTGGTAATTGCTAGGGAAAGGGTAGATGGAGCTTGAAGAGGACATAAGAGGGATAAACGGTGATGGAAAAAAAATTTTAATAAATACACAAATAAATAAAACAATGCCAAAAGATGGATGAATATAAAGGTAAGCAGGTAGGTATTCCCTCCACTAGCTTTTGAGCTCATTAAGGACAATGCATAAGTCATCCATTTTTGAATATTTAATAATTTAGTACTTACACTATTTCTTTTACCACTCACACTGTCTTTTCACCAGGCTAAGCACTTAACCTTTAATCAAGAGGGAAACTACATGATCCCCATTTACAGATGAAGAAATTGAACCCTAATGCACTCAGTTTACTTGTCCGATACACTAGCTGTAATTCTCAACCATCATATTGTATTTCTTCCCAGAAATTTGGGAGGAGAGGAGAGGAAAGGAGAGGAAAGGGGAGACTAAATGGGGTGAAATAAGTAAAATGAAACTAGAAATGTAAACACAATCTTTAAAATTTCTTGACCAACAGTTGTGCTTCTTTTATGATGTATTTCTAGCCTCCAATACATTTCTAAACAATAGCTAAAACCTAAAGGTTACCAAGATGAGAATAAAAGGTAAGAATTTATTCTGTTGCTTATTCAACTATGAGACTTTTCTTGGTTTCTCTCATTCTGTAACTTTTCCAGATCATTGTTATTTTTGGAAGAAATAACAGAGATGACTCCAGTCACATTCACAATTTTAGAAATGTTGAAAGGGGCATTATAAAGAACTATAAATATTTATAAATATAAACAAAATAATATACTAAACAATGCAACTTTCTTTTATTATAATAAGCCTTTCAGAATTTAGAAAAGTCTGCCTCTTGCTCTTTAAATGAATAGTATCACCTAGCAAGTGGCACAGTGGATAAGGCAACCAGCCTGCAAACCCAAAGGTCACTGGTTCAATTCCTAGCCAGGGCACATAATCAGGTTGCAAGCCAGGTCTCCAGCCAGGTCCATAGCTGGAGGCAAGTGAAAAAGGCAACCATGCATTGATGTCTCTCTCCCTCTCTGCCTCTCTCTTTTCCCCTTTCTCTAAAATAATAATAATAATTAAAAATCTTTAAAAGTAATTTAAATAAATAAATAGTATCAGGTGAGATTAGAAAGATAAGGAGAAAAAAGGGATCCAGTATACCTAATTTAAAAAGCACAAAGATAGAATTAGGAAGAGACATAAAGTAGAAAATTGGGTGGAGAGAGTGATAGGAAGTAAATCATTCATCTTTTCTAATCTAAATAGCAACATGTTAGAGACTTCTGGCCAAGATGAGGCTTATGTAGACACACTTCACTTTCTTCTACAACCATACGAAGGATTATATTTACCTCAAACCAAAAATCAACTAGAACTACAAGAAAACTAAACAGCATAGAAGTCCAACAAATAAAGATATAAAAAAGTAATACTCATCCAGATGGGTGGGAGGGACAGACATAGGGAGCTGGGGCATCAAGAGGATGTGTTGTGGAAGCAACAGCAGCAAGGCAGTGGCTGTGGCCAGCCAGCAGAAAGAGTAGTCACACATTATAAATGCTGGAAGGGACACCTGGGAAACGATCCTGGGTCTCAGGTCAGACCACACAGCTCATAGTTCCAGCACTGGGAAAGTAAAGCCTCATTGCTTCTGGCTGTAAAAACCAGTGGGATTTGGGGTGGCAGAAGAAACTGCTGGTCTCAGGAGAGTCTGGTTAGAGGACCCCATGATTTTAAAATGCTTGCAAACCCACCCACTCTGGAAACCATTACCAGGCAACACCTAGATGGTAGCCAATTACATACAGGAAGTAGGTGAAGTGACTGGAAAAGGGGCAAGTGCCCAGCAAGTGGTATTGTTTCTCCCCTGAGCCCTCCCCAACTTACAGTGCCACAGGTGGTGAAACCGATCACTCAACACCGACAAATACCTAAGGATCCAACCCTTACAATGTAACAGGTGCAATAGCTTTACCTAAGACCCTCAGGCAAACACAGAAGGAGACAGAGAAGTACATGGTTCAAGAAAGGGAGCAGATCAAAGCTCCACAGGGAGAGCTAAAGGAGGAGGAGCTAGCCAATCTAATAGACACAGAGTTCAAGACACTGATGACAACAATGGTCACAGAGATAACTGGGTATGGCAAATGCCTAAGGGAAGAAGTAAAGGCTATACTAAGTGAAATGAAGAAAAATCCACATGAAACCAAGGGTGAAGGGAAGGAAAGAAGTCAGGGTTCAAATGAACAGTTTGGAAGATAAGGAAGAAATCAGTAGTCAATCTGTACAAAAATGAAGAAAGAAGAGTTAAATAAAATGAGAAGCTTAGGAACCTCTGGAACAACTTTCTCCCCGCCCCCCCCCGCCCCCCCCAATGTACGGTTGCCATTTACCTGCCTCTAGCTACAGAGCCAGCTGGAGACCTGGCTTGCAACCTGATTATGTGCCCTGGCTGGGGAATTGAACCAGCGACCTTTGGGTTTGCAGGCCGGCACCTTATCCACTGTGCCACCAGCCAGGGCCTGGAACAACTTTAAACATACCAACATCTGAATTATAGGGTTCCAGAAGGAGAAGAAGAACAAGAAATTGAAAACTTATTTGAAAAAATAATGAAGGAGAAAACTTCTCTAGCTTGGCGAAGGAGATGGACATGCAAGTTCAGGAAGCACAGAGTGTCCCAAACAACCTGGACCCAAAGAAGATGACTCCAAGACATATCATAATTAAAATGTTAAGGGTTAAGGTTAGAGAAAGAATGTTAAAGGAAGCAAGAGAAAAGAGGAAGCATTACCTGCAAAGGAGTTCCCATAAGACTATAAGCTGATTCCTCAAGAGAAACTTTGCAGGCAAGAAGGAACTGGAAAGAAGTATTCAAAGGATGAACAGCAAGGACCTACCACCAAGATTATTATTCTATCCAAAAATGCTATCATTTAGCATGGAAGGGCAGATGAAGTGCTTCTCAGACAAGGTAAACCTGAAGGAGTTTATCATCACCAAGCCCTTATTAAATGTTAAAGAGACGTAAGAAAAAGATGATCAAAACTATAAACAGTAACATGACCACAAACTCACAACCATAAACAAATAGATTTAAAAAAAAACTCTTAGAAAACAACAAAACAAACAGAACCATAGATAGGGAGATCATAAAAAGGGTTATCAGTGAGAAGGGGGACAGAGGATAATGGGGAAATGGTACAGGTAACATAAAGCATAATTGGTGGGTACAAAATAGACTGGGGGATGTTAAAAATAGTGAGGTAAATAAAGAAGTCAGTGAACTTCTTTGAATGACCCATAGACATGAACTAAAGGAGGGGACACTGCTGGACGGAAGGGAAGTAACAGGAAGAAGGGGGGAGAGGGGAAAAATTGGGACAACTGTAATAGCATAATCAATAAAATATACTTCAGAAAGGCATTAAAATAATATAAATAGAAAGATTTTAATAATTGATCTTTGGCAGTATTGACACTAAAACTACTAGACTCATACCATACATTTGAAAATTAAAAAGGGCATGGCTTCTAACAGGTAAAACACTGAAGACTGGCCCTGGCTGGTAGCACAGTGGATAAGGCGCCGGCCTGCGAACCCAAAGGTAGCAGGTTTGATTCCCCAGCCAGGGCACATGACCAGGTTGCAAACCAAATCTCTAGTTAGGTCTGTGGCTGGAGGCAGGCGAAACTTAACCATACATTGATGTCCCTCTCCCTCTCTGCCTCTCTCCCTTCCCCTCTTTCTGAGAATAATGAAATAAAATCTTTAAAAAAAAATTGAAAAAGAGAAAAGACTGAAGACTGAAAACAACTCAAATGTACATCCATAGAAAAATGTTTAAATAAATTAGGTAATAATTGTGAAATGCAATATAATACAAATGATAAAAAGAATATTGGCATGAAAAACTTTTAATTATGTATATATAGAATAAACCAAACCAATAAAATATATAATGCAGAATTCAGCTTTTTGTACATAAACTAAACTACATATTGTATATATGCATATATTAATACATAAATGATATAAAATGGCTCAATGTTTTTATCTTTGTTCATTTCTAAAAGGTTATTAGGATGGAATGAGGAGGTGGAGAAAGAAGTAGAGAACTAAACTTTTTATATTAAAATTTGTATTTAGTGGCACAGTGGATAAGGTGCCAGCCTGCAAACCCAAAGGTCGCTAGTTTGATTCCTCAGCCAGGGCATATAAGTTGTAAGCCAGGTCTCCAGCCAGGTCTGTGGCTAGA
Organism: Noctilio leporinus; assembly: GCA_004026585.1. NCBI lineage: Eukaryota > Metazoa > Chordata > Mammalia > Chiroptera > Noctilionidae > Noctilio > Noctilio leporinus. The sequence continues at coordinate 7,243 of PVIW01013620.1, read as the reverse complement.
GGCAGGTGAAAGGCAACCATACATTGATGTTTCTCTCTCTCTCTGCCTCTCTCCCTTCCCCTGCCTCTAAAAATAATAAATAAAATCTTTTTTAAAAATTGTATTTAAAACTTTTACAAAAGCTATAGTTATCTTGATATATACAAATAGAATGCAGATTTATTCTAAAACATAGTAATCATTCAATAAAGATAACTTCTGATTAAAGCTTAATAATTTTTATAATTTATATTTATTCTTAGGAGTTACAATTAGCAAGTTAAACACCAAATTATAAAATAGCACCTGTCAGAATGGCTATCACCAATAAAGCAACAAGTGCTGATGAGGATGTGGGGAAAGGGGTCCCTTTTACATCATTGGTGGAAATGCAGATTGGTGCAGCCACTGTGGAAAGCAGTATGGGGATACCTCAAAAAATTAAAAATGAATCTGCCTTATGACCCAAAACACTAATTTAAAAGAATATATGCACCCCTGTGTTCACTGAAGTGTTATTTACAATTGCCAAGATTTGAAAGCAACCCAAGAGTCCATCAGTAGATGAGTGTATCAAATAGCTATAGTACATTCCACAATGGAACACTACTTTGCTATTAAAAAAGAAAAGAAAATTTTACCCTTTGTGACAGCACGGATGGACCTGGAGAACATTATGCTAACTAAACGAGTCAGAGAAATACAAATACCATATGATTGTCCTCATATTTGGAATCTAATGAACAAGCTGTCAAAATACAGACAGGCTCATAGATGGAGAGAGGGCTGACAGCTCTCATGGGCAGGGGGCAGGTTGGGATGTGAAGGAGTCAAGCAAAGAGAAAAAAGAACTCATGGACACAGACAGGAGTGTGATGGTTGGGAGGCAAGGGACTAAGTGGAGGTAGAGGGGGAAAAGGAGGATAAATATTGGAAAAATACAATTAAAAATTAACTACTAAACTTTTAAAAAATTAATGAAATAGATTTGTTTACCTGGCAATTATTTCTGGCACGTAAAGAAGCTCAACTAGTGTTACTTTCTCCTCCATGTTTTTTCTACTATCCTAATAACTACTTTTGTGTGTGTGTATTTTGGTTTAAATCACCAAACAAAACATTCTTTAAAACAAAACTTTATATACACACACACACAAACACACACACGCAGAGAACTTACCTTGTCCAGTTTCCCTTTTTAGAGAAAAATAATAATAATAACCCTAAAGGGGTAAAGTAACTTACCTGAACTCTCATAGATATTTAGCATTAGAGTAAGAAGGAATTAATGAATCAGTGAGGAAAATGGAGGTTTCTCAGTCAAGTTAACCAATGAATAGGTATGAAATTTGTGATAATAAGGTGTTTGTATTGTATGCACAGGAACCAAAAAAATAGGTGCTCTTTCATTTATTACATCATTTCATCAATGGTTCCTGTGTCTGAGCCCCATAGTACTTCAGGTCAGGAGCCAGAGAAGCCTCAATGGCAGCAGCAATCTTAAGAAAAGAGAAAAATGAAGCATCTGCTTCCAACAGAGAAGTCAAAAATATGAGTCATTTCAACAATATTGCTTTCACAATGTGAAGGCTGAACACATCTGACAATGTGAACAGGAACAAGTGGATCAAGCAAAGGATATGTGAAGCCACGTGATGCCTTCAGTCATAATACAAATATCCAAACCAAATTACAAATAGATAACATCAATCATGCCATTCAGCAAAAATAATTTGAGCACATCTGAAAAAGTGAAAACCAAAATACGTTAACTGGAAAACTAAGAAGGCTAACACTATGGTATGTAAACCATTTTGTGAAAACTATTAAAGCCTGATTGTTCTTCAGCCTTCATCTTTATCGTCATGATTTTTGTTTAATGAGTTAAAAAGGTGCTATTGCAGGCCTAGGCTGTTGGCACAGTGGATAAGGTGCCAGTCTGTGAACCCAAAGGTTACTGGTTTGATTCCAAGCCAGGACATATAACCAGGTTGCAAGCCAGGTCTCCAGCCAGGTCTGTGGCTGGAGGCAGATGAAAGGCAACCATACATTGATGTTTCTCTCCCTTCCTTCCTTCCTTCCTTCCTTCCTTCCTTCCTTCCTTCCTTCCTCCCTCCCTCCCTCTCTCTCTCTGAAAATAAATAATTTTTTTTAAAAAGATGCTATTAAAATTTTGGCTGCTGCTCAAAATCAGATCAAGGAAGCCTTGCTAGCAGTCCAGTATGATTAGCGTTTGGCGGTGAACTATCTCAGATCACCACACAATACATATATGCAGCTTCTTTCGCAACATCAAATATCAATCTGCTTTTTGCCATTTTAGATGAGATTTGTATTTTAGGTTTAAAAGCTCTAGATCTAGACAATCTAAAGAATTATAATAAAATAATGAAATTTTCCTAAGAAAACCTTTATACATGTCTAACAGGTGGAATATGAATAAACTCTATAATGTGCACCATGGCAATTCCTTAGCTTTCCTATTTTCCTATGATTGTGCAAAATGTTAATATGCAGGGAAGCTGGGGGAAGAATGTATGGGACTTCCCTGTAAATTTTCTGAACACTGTGAATCATAATTATTTCAACATAAAAAGTTGAAATACGCTCCAAGTTTCACTTCTAACTAAAGTTAAAAATGGGGTCAATATACATAAAGTAGTCAATGCCTTGGTTTAAGGGCTATGAACTGTGTTAGCTACAGGATTCATTTCCATACGCTACCAATTGTACTAACTTCCTTTCAGTTTAACAAGCATTGAAATACCATTCCAGGAGCTAAGAAAATTGCACTGCTGGCAGCTGTTAGACACCTGGGCCACACTTCATCTTGTTAATGGAGTCTCAGTGCAAATTTGTCTTTGTTCTTATTTCACTGTAACACTCATTTTCTTTCATTTGTTCTTCATAAAGTGTTTTTGTCATCAGAAAAGTAATTTTATTACAGGTACTAAGCAGTTCCTCAAATATCTTCTTGATCATAGTATTTCTTTTTCTGATAAAATATTAATTTTCTGTTATATCACAACAGCCAATCTAATATGCTTTAATGTTGGAATGGAAAAATGTAATCTCTTTCTTTACATGTTGTCTTCAAATTTCAAGGTAGCTTTTTTTTTTTTTTTCATTATTTACTCTTATTAAATAGGGACATTTTGGAGTAACATCTTTGAATGTACTGCAGCATGATTAGTAACCTATATAATTTAAGTATGCTTTGAACATTACTATCTACTGTCCTATCGATATAGTAGGAACTTAAGAACCCCCAACTTTAGCTCATCCACAACATTAATAAAATGAAAGCATCAAGAATACAAGTACTATAGACTGAACGTTTGAGTCTTTCCAAAATGCATATTCTAAATTCTAGACTCCAAAAATGATAACATTAGGAGGTGGGACCTTTGGGAGGTAATTAGATCATGAGGGTAGGGTCCTCCTGAATGGAATTAGTGCCCTTAAAGACTTCTAGCATGTGTGAGGACATAGCAAAAAGACAGCTATCTATGAACCAGGAAGTAGTCCCCCATCAAGACATGAAATCAATTGAGCCTTGATTTTGGACTTCCCAACTTCCAGAGTCATGACAAATAAATTTCTGTTGTTTATAGACTACTTGGTTATACTTCATTATAGCAGCTCAAGTAGACTAAGACAGCAAGAGAAAAAGAAAAAAAAATTATGGTAGGCAATAGATGTTTGTGAACCAGAATGATAATTTTTAGATGTGGAAGGGCAGAGCTCAATTAAAGATACACTTTCTTTTATATTTCTGAAGATTTATTTATTTATTTATTTATTTATTTATTTATGGGGTGGGGGGAGGGAAGGAGAAAGAGAGGGAGAGCACTATCAATGTGTGGTTCCCTCATTTGTACCCCCAACTAAGGACCTGGCCTGCAACCCAGGCACGTGCCCCTGGCTGTGAATCAAACCTGTGACCCTTTGGTTCACAAACTGGTGCTCAATCCACTGACCTACACCAGCCAGTGCCAAAGATATACTTTCTTAAAGAATGTCAAGAGGTATCTGGACCAATATTTTCAGTGGCTGACTTATATACACACACGCACAAAAAGTGAAGTCCATGGTCTTAGTAAACTTCAATGGAGCAATGTTCCAGGCCTAAATCAAGCCCTTTTATTGATGGTTGGGTGTGATCTGCTTACATAGACTCATCTTGCTGTGTACTTTCATGTAGCAAGATGACTAACGAAGCTGTCGGACATGCCTTGATCACATGCGATGTTAATTAGAGAGGTTTATATTATCTTGGAAATGTTTAGCTTTTCACATCCATCAAGTGGTGAGTGGAAGGGCCACTGCTGAACTAGGAAACCAGATGTGTTGCTGTGTGTGCTTTTTCTTTGAGGCAAAGGGCTGCACCAGCTGTTATTCCCTCTCTCTGAGATTAGAGGGAAAAATGGATGGCTGTTTTTATAATTGCAATGCACTTAAATCTGTTTGCAGAAGATTTATTTATATCCTACAGTCAATACGTTTAGTAAACTGAACAAAACCCTGCTTGCAATGACAATTTCTTAAGTGGCATGAAGCAGCTTTTCTTCCAGCTCTAGTCAATAGATGGACAACATGCAACTCCTCTGTGATTTCTAGACTATTTACCTTTCCCAATTAATGGACTTTGGAAGAAGTTCTTCCCTTCACTGAACTTTGTTGCTGTATGTATAAAGTAAGTGACAAGAAGATGTAGATGTTACAGCAGGGAGAAACATTAGCTACAGTCTTCTGACCTAATCTCTATCTGACAATGATACCCTAAGCAGAAATTTATGTCCCATCTTAACAAATAAGCAGAAAAATGACCTTCCATAAATCTTGCAGAATAATTCACTCCTGACAAACTAACTCTCATTAAGGAAAATTAAGTATAGAATGTCAAAACAGAAAATATCAGGCCTCATGGGTTTGGGAAGTTTAACAGTGCTTTTTTGTTTTTTGTTTTTTTCTTTTTTTAAAAATGTTTGGTCAATGTCTAAATATCACCTTAGAGTCACAAACATCATTTTCTCCCCTTATAAGAAGGACGAGCACCACAGGCAGCAGAAACAGGCACCTGGGGCTGCATCAAACTTTTTAAACTTTTGGTCGGCAAAAGAAACATCGACAGAGTGAACAGCAACATAAGGAATGGGAAAAAATACTTGCAAACCATATACCTGATAAGCAGTTAATATACAGACCATATAAATAACTCTTACCATCCAACAACAACAAATTTAACCAAATTAACTCAATTTAAAATGAGCAAAGGAGTTGAATAAACATTTATCCAAGACAGATATATAAATGACCAACAAGTATCTGAAAAAATGCTCTACATCACTAATAATCAGGGAAATGCAAGTCAAAACCACAATGAGATATCACCTGAGAAAAGTTAGAATGCCATTATCAAGACCAGAAAATAACAAGTGTTGGTGAGGGTGTGAAGAAACTGGAACCCCTGTGCAATGTTCATGGTGAAAATGTAAAATGATGTAACTGCTGTGAAAAACAACATCCATGTGATCAATTCCATGTATAGCTATATATGCAAAAGGATTGAAAGCATGATCCCAAAGAGATATCTGCACACCAACGTAAATTTCAGTCTTAATCACAATAACCAAAAAGTAGCAGCAACATAGATATCAACTGACAGATGAATGGATAAAAAATCATGGTGTAAACATACAAAGGAATATTATCCAGCCTTATGAAAGAAGTAAATTCTATCATCTGCATGAACTTTGGACAACATAGATAAATTCTGAGGACATTCTGCTAATCAAAATCAGCCAGTCACCAAAAGACAAATACTGCATGATTCTATTCATATGAGGTATCTAATCTAAACTAATCAAACACTTAGAAACAGAAAGAATGGCGGTTGTTAAGTGCTGGGGGAGGGGAAACGGAGGGTTGTTCAATGGAAGGAGAGTTTCAGTTTTGTAAGATAAGTTCTAGAGAAGTGTTACACAAAAATGTAGTACAATGAAGTTAAATTTTCTCTACATACAATTTAAATGGTTAAAATGGTATTTTTAGGTTATGTGTGCTTTACCACAACAAAAAATAAAGAAGGAAGACAACAACCCACTGCTCTGTGAAACAGAGTGATTTTTACTGATACAAGCAGCAGTAGAGCCTAAAGAACATCTGGATTATTACTATTGTGTGTGGAAAAGGTAAAAGCAGGGTAAACCCATCCCCTATACAGTTAGAGACTCCAAATTCCAGAATTAGAGATCCAAACTCAGAAAAGCAAAAACAAAACAAAACATAATACCTAACAAGAAAGGAAAGATAAATGATCCTTGCATAAAACAATTTAAATCAAGCATATTTTTATTTAGTCTTTGTATTAGCCAGTTTTCCTTTTCATATAACAGAAAATAAACACTTAGTCTTATATTAAGACAGGGTTCAACACTTCACCCCAGGATAAATCAGCAAAGTAAGCAAAATACATTCATATCCTTCTTGAAATTATATCTTCCAAAGAAAACTCCTCTCCTTTAATAACTTGCATCCAATATCTGCTCAGAATCCCCTAGTTCTTCCAGAATCTCAGACACTGTCACAGCTTCAGCCACAACCTAAATGCAGAGGACACTCACATCTACAGCTGCAGCACTGCAGTAGCTCCTCTCCTAAACTACAAAACCTGCCTGCTGGGTATCTAGTATATGCTGCCCCAAAAACTTAAATTCCACATATATGAAATAAATTCATTCTCTGCACTCTTCACTAAGTAAATTCTTCCTTCTGATTTCCTTGGTCTGTTAATGACAACAACACTCATCCCAGCATTTCTGCACAACACCTTAGAAACAGATCCTTCCCTGTCTCACAGGTAGTAAGTCCTCAAACCTTGTAGATTCTTTTTTTTTTTTTTTTTTTTTAATTTTATTGTTGTTGTATTACATCCATCCCCTTTTTGCTCCCCCCTGTCCCCCCACCCACCCACCCATTCCCCCCAAAGTCAATCCCACCTGTTGTCCATGTCCATGGTTCCTTTATACTAGGTTCTTGTCTAAGCTGCTCCCCATCTTTGCGTCTACCTCTCCCTCCCCCCTACCCCGTTCCCCTGACCACTGAAGGCCTATTCCTTGTATTCATATACTTGGTTCTGTGTTGGTTGTTGTTAGTTTTGTTCATTATTGTCCCGTAAGAGGTGAGATCATATGATATTTGTCCTTCACTGACTGGCTTATTTCACTAAGCATAATACTCTCCAGTTCCATCCATGTTGTTG
>PVIW01013619.1:0-26685 GCA_004026585.1 Noctilio leporinus | reverse complement strand
GTTGTTAGTTTTGCTCATTATTGTCCCGTAATGGGTGAGAACATATGATACCTGTCCTTCACTGACTGGCTTATTTCACTAAGCATAATATTCTCCAGTTCCATCCATGTTGTTGCAAAGGGTACAAGTTCCTTCTTTCTTTCTGCCATATAGAATTCCATTGTGTAAATGTACCAAAGTTTTTGATCCAATCATCCACCGATGGGCACTTAGGCTGTTTCCAGCACCTGGCTATTGTAAATAGTGCCGCTATGAACATAGGTGTACATAGGTTCTTATGAATTGGTGTCTCAGGCTTCTTTGGGTATAGTCCCCTTTTCTTATTGTTTTATGACTTCTTTATATATTCTGAAGGAGTGAAATTAATTTTTATATATTGATCTTATAAGAAGCCATATTTTAAAATTATCTTATTATTTCTAATAATTGGTACATAGATTCTTTTAAGCTCTCTATAGATAGTCATTAAGACTACTGTAAATATGTTAATTCTCTCCAAATTAATCTATAAATTTATTATCATTATAATTAAAACCCCTTAGGATGTTCTGAAGAAACTGTCTCTCTGATTCTAAAATGTATATGGCCAATAATTGCCAATACACTTAAAAAATGAGTAGATATCCTCTATTAGATATCAGGATATTATAAACTTTATAACTTAAGATGGCAGGGTATTGGTGCAGGTGCAGACAAATCAACCAGAGGATTAGAATAGATTCTTAAAATAGACCTTCACATATGTGAAAAACTTATCTGACAGACTATTCGAAAAAAGATAATTTATTCATTAAATGGGGCTAGGGCAATTGGATATCAAAATGGACAGAAATAAATTTGAACCTTTTCTACATTCCAAAAGTCAGTCCCAAATGGGTTAAAGATATATATGTCAGGAAATACTTAAACATTTATAGCAGATTTAATAGGAGATTTATTACAACAATGGGATAAAAAAATGATTTCTTAAATAAGGCACAAAAAAAAAAACACTAACATGAAAGAAAAAAGTGAAACAGTCAATTATATTGAAACTAAAGACTGCTATTCATCAAGCTACAGCAAAGTGAAAAAACAAGCCACAAATTGGGAGAACAATTCCATAATATTTTTAAGTGACAAAAGTTTAGTATACAGAATATAAAAAGCATTGCTATAAATTAATAAGATAAGTCAAATAACACAAAGGTAGAGTGAATGAAAGATGAATAAGCACTTCATAAAAAGTTATGCATATGTGACAAATAAACATAAAAGAGATGTGCAACATTTTAGGAGTCAGAAATACACATTGTGATGTGACTTTTACTTATTACACTAAAAAGAATCAGTAAGTTTGTTATGTTGGTGAGAATGTGGAAAAAAGGAATAAAAATAGTTACAACAATTATTTTGCTTTATAACTGAGTTACACGTATTTTTAGTGTTCCCCAATTTTCTGAGGTTCTTTTAAATTTTTCAATTTTTTCCTCTTCCCTCTGTTTCTTTTATTCTATTGAGACTATGACATGATTCATTTATTTCAGTATTGACTATTTCAGTTCTAATATTTAAATTTGATTTTTATTATTTCTATTTGTTTGCTAAAAGCTTCTTTCCACTTATTTTTAAAAGTATCCACTTTTACCTCATGCAGAATAGTTCTAATAGTGCTTTAAAATCTATATCTGGTAATTCCAACATCTGTGTTATCTCAAAATTGATATCTATTGCTTGTCTTTTCCCTTAAGAGTGGGTCAGAGTTTCCTGGTCTTTTCTGTGTAATTTTGGATTATATTTTGGATATTTTGAGTATTTTGTTGTGAAAGTCTAGGTCTTGTTAAAATCTACTAATGAATGTTGATTTGTTGTCATTGTTTTAACCCATATTCAATATAGTTGGGTTCAGACCACAAGTTCTTGAATCACCTTCCATGGGTGATGGTTCCAATGTCAGTTCTGTTTTCAAAGACTTGGCTATGTTTTGTTAGGTCTGTTCCATGCATTTCAAAGGTGAAATGTATATTTCAGGGGTGAGTTAGAGACTTGTGTCAGTTCGTACACAGACTTACAGAATCGCCCATTCCAGAACTCTTTCCTCTCATTCTTTGGTTACCATGGGAACCATAGGCCTCCTTTTCTGGGTTCCTCTTAGGATTTTATCTCCTATGTTGCTGATAAATTCAACCTACCCTGGTGGCAAAATGCTTTGAGAAATAAAGGAGGAAAAAAAAATTTCTTCTACACTTTTTGGACCAGAGGAGCTCCTTTCTTGGTTGATTGGTCCAGAACATGGGTTGTCCCCAGAGGACATAGATGTCCACACAATGACAACCACCTGTGCAATGCAGTTTCTTAAAGTGGTGCTGGCCTCAGGAAAGGACCAGAAGGGGAAAAAAAGAAAAGAAGGAAAGAAAAATGGGGATTTCCCCCTAAACTCACCAGCTCATAAGTGGGGGTTTGGGGGTGGGGGCTATTTCCAGTCCTCTGGTTATATAACAGAAATATTTTCCAGAGTTGTATTATATGTACATTCTCTGTAGTCTGGGGTCCTTTCTGCCCTTACATTAAAGCTGAGAGAAATAAGAGAAGGAGAGAAAAAAATAAGAAGGAAACTCATCCTCACTATTGGTCATTATCCAAAGATGGACTTGTTCCTAATCTTCCTGTTATTGTTAAGTTTCTGTCTTTTTTGTATTTTGTTGGAAGATTTTAGTTTTAATTAGGGGGAGAGGTAAGCTAGAGTAAACTTAACTCCATCTTGGCCAGGGTCAGAGTCCATATACTCTTCTTTATTTATCAAATATTATATAATACAATTAAAAGTGACCAAAAACAGTTCTATCCCAGAGGGTGTCATAGTCTACTGGAGGACTCTAAACACACTGATTTAGGGAATTTGATACAAAGAAAAAAAAAAGAAGCAAAGGGGACAAAGGATAAGACTAAATGAGACTTGTTTGATTTTTGTTAATAAGGATTAGCTAAATGGGTTCATTGCTTCTCCTACCTGACACTGTAGCACATTTTGATTCTTTTATATTTATTTAAAAGCATTCGCTCCCATACTCTGGTTTCTCTTCAGATCGTATAAATCTTTCACCTTTTACTAAAAGTACTCACTGCCCTAATCCATGGTTAAAAGCTACCTGAAAGCAGGTCTATATCGTGTGGGACACCTTTATGCTATTCCACAAAGTAGACAAGACACATTTGTTGATAGATTACATAATATTCAGCATTTTGTTTCCTTTCCAGGTGCTCCCTCATGCTCAACCCATATCCTCTTGCCCTTCACTTCAGTGCACACTAACCCACCCATCATTGCCAGCTCCTGAATTTCTCTACCCAAGGTCTTTCTCAAGCTTCTGAAACATCTTTTGTCCACCTGTATGGCAGGTAGTTAGTGCCAAGAAATTAACATCTGCTAGAAGACATCAGCCAATGACTAACAGGATTGGTTTATTAAAAACCAACTCAGGTGGATTAACTTTGCCCTGTGGCCTATACTGGGTCTGACTGACTTTACTATCCTCGTTCCCTGTTTTTCTATCCTCTTAAAATAAACTACTTGCACCTAAATTCTTGTTTCAGGGTTTGCTACTAAGGTGACCCAAACTAAAATAGTTTCTTACTCTATACCCATAGGCATGAATCTTTTTTTTAAAGAAGTTTCCCCGTAGCTTGAGGAGTGAACAGAGCACTGAGCTTCTAGTCGGCAGGTCCCAGTTCATCCACCTACCAGCTAGATTACCTTGAACATGTCACCTGATTACTTCAAGACTCAGATTTCCTCATTTGGGATGTGGAGTTAATAAAATATGCTTCATAATGTTCTCCTGGGTATTAAATGAAGTAGGTCCTTTTATGTACATTATTCTATCAGGGAGAGCAGTGCCTAATGAACACTAGTGAGTTAATGTGTGCTTGTTGAATATCAGTATAAAGAATTACTTCTTGTATTGTGAACCACCATACCTGCTTTATTTTTTTCCTGATGGAGAGTGGAGGTTGTTTTAACATGTCCACTCAACATCAGGGATTGCTAATGATAGGAAAATATTGGATAGCTTGTCCTGTTTCATCTTGAGGAACATGCTTCTAATTAGCAAGAGCCTGTTTTACTTCAACATAAATGGGCAATTGCTCAGCAGATGGTCCTGCTATTTCTGAGTCCCAATGTGCTCCAGAGGAAATGTACAACAAACACTTCAGAGAGAGTGCATTGCCTTTTAATTTATATGGATTTCTCTTTTATTTGAGAATTGTTACATGAAGTTTTCATGGCTTCGTAGAGTTTTAGGTCATAAAGGGACCTTAGTGATCGAGAACAGTCAGAACATTTTTTGTTTTACAGTTGGGGAATCAGTCTTCAATAACCTTCCCTCCCCAATACCATTTCTGGAGCAATGGCAACTATCTTAAAATATGTAAAAACATAAAATAAAATAAAATAAATGAGAGAGCAGGAAGCCTTATTATAGTAAGTTCAAAAATTAAAGGTAGTGGGAGCATTTTAAATTCAACTTTAACAGGGAAGAGTCTATCAATTAGAGCTGTCCAATACCCAAAGAGACAGCTGAAGTTCTAAACTTGCCATCACTATGTGAGAGGATACTAAACCTATGTGGGATATTCCACAAAAGGTTACTTTTCATTGGAGGAAAACTTTAACTGGGCATTAAAGTCCCTTCCAATTTTATGATTTGACTGTTGGAAGTTTCCTAACACCTAGCACAGGATAAAGCAATGTTTTATTCGCTTAGTAAAACGTGACGATTGATGACTACTAAACCTCTTTGGGTCCCCTAATGTTACCTTAGAAATAATTAATTCTATCTTGCTTTTATGAGTCCGTTCTGTCTTCATATTAGTATCCTATTCAGAGGTGATCAGATCTGGTATTCGAAACAAGTTGGGGATTCAGGAGGCCAGGCCCAGCTATAGAAATGAAGATGGTTATAGGAGCCATGGAAGTGTGTCACTTGGACCTCCTTTCAAGAAATAACGTGCCATTCAGCTATAAGGAACCGTGAGGTGACAGCCTCCAGCCATTAGTACCTTTGGGAACCATCTCAACCTTTAAGCCACGGCCCCACAATTTTCAGGGAGTCTCGTAGCCACTGAGCAGGACAAAGGTACATTTTAGCCTAAATTGGGACACCACTTTGCCCTGCCGCTTGCTGCTGGATCACTGACGCTGTCAGATCTACATCATGATCTGAGTCTATCCTGACCCAGCCTTGCTTTTTTCTTCCTGCCCCTTCCCAAATGTCACATCTACTTCAGTCTGAAGCTTTCCCTGACCAATCCTGCTTCTCTCCCTGTTACCTGTCTTAGACATTACCCTCAACAAAAATCTTACACTCTTAACTACATCTCAACCTCTTCTAGAAAAGCAAGTTGACTCAAGAGCCAATCTGCAACTATGAAGCCCATGGTAAAAGAAAGCAAATGTCCATACCCCAAAGAAAACCTGAATCATCAACACATTCAAGGAGAGTGAGAAAGCAAGAAAGAGATGCAAAGAAGAGGGTGGGCGAGAAAGAGTGGAGGCTGCAGCACTGCTTTGAGAGACAGAGCCTGGAGAGATCCCCTTGAGGAAAACATGCATGAGGGAGAGTATTTCCATTGGGATTCCCAGCCACATTGTCCGTGCTCTTCAGACAGAAGCCACCTGCTTGATCCATTGACACTGACTATTCCATAACACAATCTGGCAACAAGGGCAATGGACTTGACAGAGACAAGTGGCAACTTTTAGGGAGCAAATGGTAAAGACAAGTAGTATTTTATTGCATATTTAGTATGTACCAGGCACCATTCACTGTCTTAAGGTTATTGATTATCAAACAGTTTCTGAGGGTCAGAAATCTGGAAACACCTCACTAGATTGATCTGGCTCAGGGTTTTTAATGAGGTTACAGACAAGCTGACAGGGTCGCAGTTATTTCAAAACTTATCTGGAGTTGGAGGATTCACATCCAAAATCGTCCCTGTGGTTTTGACTGGCCTCAGTTTCTCACCATGTAGGCCTCTCCATAGGGCTGCTTTGCAGAGCAGCTGGTTTCCTCTGATGAGAGTGAACCAAGACAGAGAGATCACCTAAGGTGAAAGCCATAGTCTTTCGTATTCTAGCCTCAGTAGTGAGATGCCTTCATTTATGCCATTTTCTGTTGTCACACAGACCAACCCTTATACAGTATGGGACAGCACCACATTAGAGTTTGAAGACCAGGAGACAGGGATCTTGGAAGCTGGCTACCACAACTTCTAGAGAAGCCATATAAGTTGACTTTTTACCAATGAGGAAACTGAGGCACAAGGAAGCTACAGGACAAGTGGCAGGGTCAAGATTTAAGCTGGGTGTCTATGTCTCTAACCATAATGGTATACTGTCTTTTCAAATGGAGGAGTAGAACACAGAGAACAAAGAAGACAAGGAAACAGGTGTGTTTAAACTTCATCGTTGTGAGTGGTTAAATCAAGAATGACATAGGAGGTAATAATTTATATAGCACTTGACTCCGCAATTCCTCTTACCAAGGGTAAACTTTATGTCAAATGTATAAATAGGGAATTATTTTCTCATTTTCCAGACAACAAAAGAAAATTCAAAAAGTCTAGGTGCTTTGCTTTCTAGTTACACAATTACTACACAGAGGAATTAAAATCATTTCTTCATTCCTAAGTACAGCTTTTTAGTGTGTATTTCAGCTGCTCTTTCCACTAAAAAAAAAAAACAGAAAACAAAAAAAAGACAAACTGGTGTTTCAGTCTCTCTGAATAGTAAATAAAGTAAACATAGTGGGAAAGGGTACAATCTATTCACAGGTTAGAGGTGAAGCAGAGAAGATCTGCTTAAAGAAAGGGAGTTGTTTTTTCCAATGTTTCTTAAAAATATAATATACATATAGAGAAATGCACATATTTTAAGGTATAGTATGTTGAATTTTATAAATGAAGCAAAGTGCATGAATACAGCAGACATTATCATTTACCTCAGAATCCTCTTTGTTCTTCTGTCGCTACCCCCCACACAGTTAACTAACCACTATGTTGACTTATAGAAGCATAAATTCATTTTGCCTGCTTTTGTAGTTTACATAAGTGTAATCTTGTACTTTTTCATAATTTATTTATCCACTATACCAGGCGTTGGCAAAGTATATCCAAATTTGGCCTACCTCCTGTTTCTGGATAGTCTGCAAGCCAAGAATGATTTGTACATTTTCAAGTGCTTTAAAAAAAATCAAAAGAATAATATTTTATGGCAAACAAAAATTACATGAAATTTAAATATGTGTCCATATATGACATTTTATTGGAACACACCATGCTCATTCTTTTTCATATTATCTATGGCTGTTTTCATGTTCCAATGGCAGTTAAGTAGTTGCAACAGAGATGTTATATGGCATTCTATTGCTTTGCACTGTTGCTGGGATTCTACAAATAGAAATGATGTAATTATAGCTTGATTTTGCTTCTTGGCTTGCAGAGTCTAAATATTTATTATCTGGCCTGTTACAGAAATTTTTTGCTGAGCTCTGGACTGTACTATAGATGAGCATCTGAGTATCTTCCATTTGAGTATTATTATGAGGAGTGCTGCTTTGAACATTCTGGTTCATGTTTCTTAGTGAACATATGTAGCATTTATCTTGGGTACATACCTAGGAGTGGAATTGCTGAGTACTGGGTTGTGTTCAGTTTAGCAAATACTGCCAAAGTAGGTTGTACCAAGTTTAGGCTCTGACAAGCAATGTATGAGAACACTAGTCACTCCATAGTTTCACCAATAATTGGTATTTTCTGTCTATTTTATTTAACCAGCTGATGAATGTGTAGTGGTAACAAGAGAATGTTTTTGAAATGATAATCTCAGCAACCTTTTATTTAGGTTAGGCCAAATGTGTGCTAGTAATTGTACCCACATTATTACTTTATAGAAAAGTTCATTTGCCTGATTTAAAAATAGTGTTGAGCAAAGCTAAGAAATTTTAAGGTCACACAGAATGGGAAAACCAGAAACTACTCTCAGATCTGGTTGACTTTGTAGCTTATACCCCTTCTACTGCACCGTCACATTTCTGTGACAATGTAGTAAGACATTGCATCCTTGGAGAGTATCAGCAATAGGAGTATCTTTAGCATTCAAACATTTATAGGTAAAAGGTTTGCAGTGAAGCTATAAGGAATAGGTATGGGAGTCCTGGCTGGTGGCACAGTGGATAAGGTGCCGGCCTGCAAACCCAAAGGTCGCTGGTTCGACTCCCAGCCAGGGCAACATAACCAGGTTGCAAGCCAGGTCTCCAGTCAGGTCTGTGGCTGGAGGCGGGTGAAAGGCAACCATATATTGATGTCTCTCTCCCTCTATGCCTCTCTCCTTTCCCCTCTCTCTGAAAAATAATAAATAAAATCTTTTTAAAAATTTTTAAAAAAGAATAGGTATGGGGGAATATGGGCAGATCCACCCTCATTTCTGCTGCCTCCTGTTACAGTGGTTAACTACATGCTTCCAGCCCCCTGGCTGGGTATGTTGTTATTACATGTTCTGACAGTTGAGGCCTGTGGTGAAAAATGATAACAGATTTGTATTCTCAAGATCATCTCCAGATGCTGGTCAGAAGCACCTCTGGATTCATGAAATATTTGTCTTTAGTATTTCTTGAAGATGGATGATTGGGGGAAAAAAGTCCCAGGAACATTTTAGTATAAATCATGGAGAATTTTTTCCTTTGGCAATCTGGAATGCATTTCTCTATTTCTTTAAGAAGAATAATGTGTATATTAATAATTTGGTTGGAATGGGGTCTGGGCCAAGATGAGATGACCACGGAAATCATTATTGATGGTTTCTTGTAGCCAAACAATCTGTTCCCCCAAACCTGGAGTTTGTCATCTGTAGGTGAATGCCTGCTGAAAGGCCACATCTGAGTCACTTGCAGGAACTCCCTCTTCTCCATCCCGACTACCATCCCTCTGCCCAGTTTTGTTGTTTTTTAAATCTGAATTATAAAACGCTCATATCAAGTTTACTAACTTTCCTGCTTTCACACAAACAAGCAATCAAATTGACACTAGGGTTGTACCACTTATCTGATTATGCCATTGCTTTGATCAGATATTCCTGAGGACTCATTATTGCCTCTAGCAGAGCCCTGGAATCTATTTTTTCTTGTTTTGATATACTATAATTGACTTGGCCTGTGGCCTATAGTTTAAGGATGCCTGATAGACACCTTCAGCTACTTCAGATTGTGGTGGCCAAGGTAAAACTGGATCCAGGAACTCAAGTACTTCCGACTCACTTCTGTTGTCTCAGCTATTCACCTATTTTGTTCTCCCTAGAACTGCAGTGTATTTGCTTTGCAGATTACTACTAACAATAACGATACTACAGTGAATACTGGCCAGCAATCTGGCCCAAGTTTGAAATGTTACTGCCCAGGAATTTACACAAAAATTCCTATTCCTCTCCCTCATTCCTAAAGGAATTCCTCGGAAGGAATTCACTGGCTCAACATTGTGAACCCTGCCTGTTTCAGCAATGTTGTAATATTACATGGCAACTTCTACTATAATCACAGAAATGGAGAAAAAGGGGAAGTTCCCTAAAAAGGTATGAAAACCATACAAACTTCTCTGGTATCTTCTACTATAAAGAGCAGCACAAAGAAGGAAGTGATTATCACAATAGTCAGGATCATTTTCAGGAAGGAGAGCAGCTGTCTTACAAGGAGAATGTGAGAAATTGCTAAGTACCTATTGTGCACATTACTAGGGTATTTTTTTTAAGGCAGTGTTTTCCAAATCTGTTAGTACCTTTGTCAGAATGAATGAGTTAATGGTAACTAACAACCCTAAAATCTCAATGACTTAAGGAGCCAAAGGTTAATTTCTTGCTCAAGTTGCATGTCTATCATGAGTCAGCCAAGAGCTCTGCTCCATCCTTTCAATCAGAAATACATTTATTCACAGTAAATTTGCCTCAGCCCTTAATTCTAAAGGGTGCTAAGTGCAATTAAATTGTTGTGCTTGGATTGTACTGTTGCTACCAATTCCATGTTGCCCTCCTGTAAGGACATTATATTGAGTTGGCCAAAACGTTTGTTCTGTTTCTTGTTTTGTTTTGTTTTATTTTGGTAAGTTAGTGCTTACGAAAGCACTAGTAGTGCTTGGTTGTCTTTAACTTAACTTGAAGCAATTTTTTAGATTATATTGTGACAGCTGTCATGTCAACGTGCATTAAAAAAAAGCATCAAAATCAATGAATTTTTGTGTAGCTATTTTAATATTGAAAATAGAAGAAAATATGCAACATTTTCAGCATATTATGCTTTATTATTTCAAGAAGAGTAAAATGCAACTGAAACACACGCAAAAAAGATGTGTGCACTGTATGGAGAAGGTGCTGTGATTGATCAAAGGTGTCAAAAGTGGTTTGGGAAGTTTTGGCTGGAGATTTCTTGCTGGATGATGCTCCACGGTTGGGTAGACCAGTTGACGTTGACAGAAACAAATTGAGACATGAATTGAGAGCAAGCAATGTTATTCCATGCAGGAGACAGATGACACAGTCAAAATACCCAAGTCAATGTATTTGTGAAAATAAAAAATGTATCTTTTATTTTTTGGAGAAAACCATATGGGCTTTTTGACCAACCCAATACATATATACCCACTTATTAGCATCTGACTATGGGTCAATTATACTCTCCCATTTCATTAATATCAGGCTCGACCAATTGAATATAAGCAGAAATGACATGTACACATTTGAACAGAAAATTTAGAGCTATCTAAATGGTTTGTTGTTGTTTCCTTTTGTCACAAGAATACGTCCTAACCGAGAGTTATTTCTGAGTTCTAGGATGAGAAAATACATGGAGTGGAGCAACGTTCTACCCACAGCCAACATGTAACAAGTCTGAGAAATAAACTTGTATTGTTGTAAACCACTGATAGTTTGAAATCAGTGTTTTTTATAGCAGCTTACTCTAGAGAAAGATAGCAAATACAGAGAATAAGCAAAAATATCAATAAATAGCCCTGACTAATAAGACCAGCCCTTCTACTGAAGTTTATTTACTCTCCTTTGTGATCCCATCGTACACACACCCCCTCTTGAAGGAGTCACTCCAAAAATCTGTCTAATTACTGAAGAAAACACTAAGTACAGTGTACCTGGATATGGTAATTTGTGCAAGTTACCCTAAACAAATACCAAGACTTGTATTTATTGGCTTAAACAACAGAAATTAATTTTTGCATAGTTCTGGAGGCTAGGAGTCCAAGATCAAGGTGCCAACTGAGTTGATTTCTTCCAAGGCCTCTTCAGTTTATAAATGGTTGTCTTCTCCAAGTCTACACATGGCCTTTTCCCTTGCTTGTCTGTGTCCTAATCTCTTTTGAAGAGGTCAGTAGTCATATTAGATTAGGGCCCACCTACATTACATTACCTTATTTTACCTTAATTACCTCTTTAAAGACCCTATCTCCAAATGCAGTCACATTCTAAAGTACCAGGGGTTAGAATTTTAACATGAGTTTTAAAGGGACACAGTTCATAACACTGGGTAATATGCTGCAATCTCTTCATCAGAGCACCATGTAAGATGGTCTCTTTATTAGGTCCAGATGTGGCTTCTCTTGATCTTGATACCTCTGTACAAAAAAAGACAAATCATCTGTCCTCCACACACCCAATATATAACAGAGTAGAAAAACCACAACAAATAACCCCATTTGGAAAGAACACATAGCAGACACTGTTTCGTAGTAAATCTGAAATCCTACTGGGCAGAAACCTTGAAGGTTCATACTTAAGAATAGAGAATAGGTCTAAATTATGCCCTGATCCTACACTCAAAAAGTAACTCCCTTGTACTTTGTTCTCCATTGTCCTTGGCTCTGACCTCAGGAGACTATTACTTTTCCATTTTTCATTTTGGCCATGTCTGGAGTAGGTATTGGGTGGTGTGCTTCAAGGTTGGGGGGTTAAGGTGTTTCATCAGTTTGCTGTCTGCCCATTGATTTTAGTGGTCTCAGAGATTATTTTAAAATCAAAATAGTCAGCATCTCTTTTAATAAAGTCAAATTTTGTTATTGTTTTATTTATTTTTAATTTTTTTTGGCAGTATAACTATACCAAGGACATGATTTTAGGGGTCAGAGAGAGGAGTAGTATGAGATGAGTTGTATTCTCCCAAAATTCATATGTTGAATTCCTAAGCTTCTTATAAGAAGAAGATATTAGGACAAAGAGGGCCAAACAAATAAAGATATTGAAAGAAGATGGCCATCTATAAGTCAAGGAGAGAGGCCTCAGAAGAAACAACTTTATCAACATCTTGATCTTGACCTTTTAGTTTCCATAGTTATGAAAAAAAATCTGTTTTGTTTTCCTTTAAAGATTTTATTTATTATTTCCAGAGAGAGGGGAAGGGAGAAAGGCAGAGAAGGAGAGAAACATCAATGCATGGTTGCCTTTCACCTCCCTCCACTTATAGACTTGGCTGGAGACCTGGCTTGCAACCTGATTATGTGCCCTGGCTGGGGAATTGAACCAGCAACCTTTGGGTTCACAGGCCGGCAGCTTACCCACTGTGACACCAGCCGGGGTCAGTATTTAGCAATTTGTAAAAATGTTTCACACCTCTTATAATTTCCAGCCATCCCACTCCTAAATCTTTACTCAAGTAAATAAAAGGAATGGATTACTGATACACAGCAACATGGGTGAATCTCAAAATCATTATCCTGAGTGAATGAAGTTAGACATAATAGAATGTTCTCTAATCTCAACAAAATGAAATTATAAATAACAGTAAAGTATCAATGAAACCCCATATATTTATAGTTAAGTACAATACTACTAAATAATCCATAGGTCAAAGAAAAACTACAAAAGAAAATTAAAATTATGTTGCATTGAATAATAAAAATACATTGTACCAAATTGTGCGATACAGCTAAAGCAGTGCTTAGAGGAAATTTTGTAGCTTTAAATGTTTATATGAGAAAAAAAGAAAGTCACCTTTAGTAATCTCAAGTTTCACCTTAAACAGCAGGAAAAATAAGTACACCTTATCTAATAATTATATATCTAGTCTAAACATCTTACGGTTACTGTTTTTATGGCATGTTGTTCTTTCCATTTCCTTTCTAGCAAACTGCATTTCTTTATTAGAAATATTCGCAGACAGCATGGAGTTTAGCCTCGTTATTTCTTTACATTTAATATAATTTTTGATAATATGGGTTTGTCCCCTCTGTGTTTTGTTCCTCTATATCCTCTTTTTTGCATTAAAAAAAATCTTTTGTAATTCCATTTTAATTTAGTTTCTGGCCACTTAGATTTTTGCTTTATTTTTTAGTGAATATTCTAGTGATTGCACTATACATCATAAACTCTTTATTCTACCTGAGTTGGTATTGTACTATTTCATGTATAATATAAAAATCTTGCAATCATTTAAGTCCATTTAACTCCTCACCATTCTTTATGTTTTAGCAGCCACATATATACATTATAAGACCTTCAAGACAACAGTATATTTTTTGTTTTACATATTCACAAGTACATTAAGGATTTTTAGAGAAAATAAAAAGACTTTTATATCCCCTTATATATTTACCATTGCTATTTATTTATTTCTTCCTAAGAATCTGCATTCCATCTGGGTCTATTTCCCTTCACTATGAAGAACTTTTATTATAATGTCAGCAGTACAGTTAAAGTAGCAACATATTCCATTAGTTTTTCTCTATCTGAAAAATGTCTCTTTAGTCTTCGTGATTTAAAAAATATTTTCTCAGGGCACATAACCAGGTTGCAAGCCAAGTCTCCAGCCAAGTCCTCAGCTGGAGGCAGCTGAAAGGCAACCATACATTGATGTTTCTCTCCCTTTTTTCTTCCCTCCCTTCTCTCTAAAAATAATTAATAAAATCTTTAAAAATATATATTTTCATTGGCTTTAGAATTCTGACTTGACATTTTTTCTTCTGTAATTTTAAGATGGTTTTCATGGTCTGCAGGACTCCTTTGATTATAATGAAAAGTCCACAATTATCCAGACTTTTGTTCCTCCTCCTATAGCATTATTTTTTCTTCCTATTTTCAAGTTTTCTTTCTTTCTTTCACTATAATGTAGTTAATTGTCATTATTATTAAAATTATGTATAATATTTGGAAATCAGAGCTTCTTGGCTTATTTCTTTCATACACTATGAGAAACTGTTAGCCATTACTCCTCTAAATACTTCTCAGTCCCATTCTCCCTCACTTTCCTTTTGTGACTCCAAGTACCCAAATATTAGACCTCTATTGGAGGCTTTATTAATTGAAAAACAATGTTTTCTTCCTTGTTCAGAATTCATAAATTTTAGTTATCTACCTTCAGAATCACTCTATCATCTCCATTCTACCAATAAGATATTCCCGTGGTTTTAAAATTTTAAATATTATATCTGAAATTTAAATTTGAATATTGTATCTGAAATTTAAATCTGAATCTGAATTTAAATCTGGAATGCCTATTTTAAAATTAATTAAGGCTTTTTTTTTTTTTCCAGGGGAGAGCATGAACACAGTCCCCCACTACCATAAATTATGGGGTCAAGTTTCCCACATTTGGGGAAATTGCGGGGAGTCAGCACATCCAGAGTGCAATGGATAAGCCTTGCCTTGGGAAAGCCACTTTCGTGATCACAATATCTCCCCTGCCAGGTAAGTATAATAATTCAGGCATATTAATGGTATCTCACTCAGTTATTATAACTTCGTTAAAACCCTTATCTCATAATTTGAATATCAGGTTATCTCAGGGTTTGATAATCTTGTCCATTCAAGATAGGCTCATATTTTTCTGGCTCTTAATATGTTGATTAATGCTGAATTGTATACTTATCCTTGTTAAGTGTTGTTTTGTAGATTATGTATTTTATTATGATGCTCCAAAAAGTTGGTATTTGTTTTTGTTTTGTTTTGTTTTAGCAGGCATTTAACTTGGTTTTGCTGAAACTACACTGCCATGCCTGTGATAGGTGGAGGCTCCATCTCAGGCCAGGTGTTTAAGCTTTTGTTGTAAACTGCTCTCAATTGCCTCACCCAGGCTTTGCTGCAGGCTATCTAGAAATTTAGGCTGAGTTTAAACACTGAATTAGGGCTTTCCTATCCTTTGACTTTTTCCTTTTAATGGTTTTTCTTTAACTCAGCCAGCTCTAGTGGCCCCAGGTTTTCCCAACCTGGTACATTTGGCCAAAATGATGGCAGAAATTTTTAATTAAAAATTTTAGTCACTTCTTGCCACAAAAACAAAAACAAAAACAAAAAACAAGGAACTTATTTTATTTGGTTCCTTCATCTCAAGTTTCAATTTCCCTTTAAAATTTACTGACTTATTTGCTGAAGAACATGACCCATGACCTCAATGTAGGGATTGACTGAGGGGTTGGGGGCTGGGTGGAGGGAAGAAAAGGGGGAAACAATAAAATATAATTTAAATAAAAAACAATACCTAAAAAAAACTGCCTTTGTTCAGTCGCCAAAGCCTCCAGTTCATGTTCTTTGTGTATACACACATTTTCAAGTTTTGTTCTTTGCAGCAGTTCACTATTGCATATTGGAAGGTAAAATTTTAATTCCACTCTTAAATATAATAATTTTTGTACATTTTTTGCTCAAGTTTAAAACCTTAACTTTTTATAAAGTCATTATCTGAGAAGAATGAGGATGTTTGCCAAACTATGAAGTCTGAAATTACATTTTATGATTCCCAAGCTTCTATCTTATTTCATCCTCACCATCCAACTTAATTCCCTATTTTTTTTTTTTTGATTGCACAGAATTAAGAAACTCTAATTTATATGGGTACATAATTGCAAAAAGTTGTTTTGTAAAAAACAAAACAATGTATTTTAGAATATCAATAAAATGAAACTTTTACTTTGAGGTCTGTATAAATAGGAGTTAAATTGTTAACACGATCCTCTAATCCAAGATTTTGTAAACATCGTATGATTAACAGACATTTACTCTCAAATATATCTGAGAAAATTTGGCTTGTATATTCTGCTAAAGAAGTATAGCATATTCAAGATTCTGAAGAGAAATCTTTTAACTTAACCCAAGTGTTTCCCAAAATTATTTACCACAGAATTCTTATTTCAAATATACTTATTAACCAATTATAGAATCAATGTTCCAAATTTGGAAAACAGACCTATATGTAATCTTAGGGGAAAGAATAAAAGGAATAAGTATTTATTAGGTACCTACTCTGTGGTAGGCATTTTATTAAACACATAATTTCATTTAATCCTTACAACACCCAATTATGGAGGATTCTATTTTCATATAAAAATGAGAAAATTGAAGCACTAAAAGGTCTTTTTTTCAGTTTTATTGAGGTTTAACTGGTATATGACATTGTATTAGTTTAAGGTGTACAACATAATGAGTTGATATCTGTATCTATTGTAAAATGATTACCACAATAAGTTTAGCTAGTATTCATCACTTCACATAGTTACAATATTTTTCTTCTGATGACAACTTTTGAGATCTACTCTTTCAGCAACTTTCAAATATACAATACAGTATTACTAACTACATTCACCATGTTGTACATTAAATACCAGGACTTACTTATTTTTTATATGAAACTTGGCACCTTTTGACTACCTTCATCCATTTCCTAAACTCCTTGCCTCTGGTAACCACCAATCTGTTCTGTTTCTATGAATTTTATTTTTTTTAAGAGTCTACATATAAGTGAGATCATACAGACTTTGTTTTTCTCTGTATGACTTATTTCATTTAGCATAATGCTCTCAGGGTCCATCCATGTTTTCACAAATGGCAGGATTTTTTTTCTTTTTATGGTTAAATAATATTTTGTTACATATTATACCACATTTTTAAAAGCCATTCATTCATTGATGGACATTTAATGTTTCCACATGTTGGCTATTATAACTAATGCTATAATCAACATGAGAGTGCAGATATCTTTTCTATATCCATTGTGATATGTATATATATATCAATCTCATATCCAAGTATCCTTGCTTAGCCAAGACTTCAGTCCCACCCAAGCACCGAAATGGACTCAGTGGGAATTGAACTAAGTAGGAAGAAGGAGTCCAAGAATTCTCAGACTAGCAGCCAGGGAAGTCAACCAATATTGTTATGAAGAATAGGCAAGGAAGTGGCCAAGAGAATGGTGCTGAGAAACAGAAATAAGAATTGAGAAAACAAAGGGGGAAATTCAGCAGCAACATGAATATTTGGGGAGGTCAATAATAAGACAAACAGGAAGGACAAAAGTGAGAGGAAAGAAATCCAAAATTATGGTCATTTTACAAGGGGATTAGAATTTGTACAGCAATGAGTATAGCTGTTTTAAATAATTCCTTAAGAAAATATATGTCTGAATAAAAGAAATGAATTTCTAAATGAGTACTAGGGAAAATAAATATTTTAAAAATGTCACAGGAAGAAGTGAAGCTAATAGGTTAGCATAGTCATGGAGGCTTCCTTGAATATCAGGCAAGATATGAATCAAGTCTTATGGTCAAAAGAGGATTCAAATGGCCAAAAAAGATGAGGGAAAATTATTTCTATAATAATAGTTCTATAACTGTAAGTAATTTTACCCTTACCTGTTAGATGGCACATTTATATCCTTCTCAGTGTAAAGTTTCCAGGATAGTAATTCATGAATTTCAATGTTTATTAAGGACTTATTATGTGAAAAAATATAATTGATATTTCTTTAAAATATAATGATTTACTTTCATAATCCAAATAATTTTAGCAAACAATTTTTCCTCTGTTCAGTTCTTTAAGGTCTGTACATAGAAGGTAGACTTTGTAGAATGGAATACTAATTAAACACTTGATACAACCCAATGTATATGTTCCTGGCTTTAGAATCTCCTTCCACTCTAAAATTATCTTTGCAAGACAAGTGACAATTTATCCTACTATAATTTTTAAAGTGGAAACTTGATTTTTCCAAATTATTTTAACTTCTAGTGAAATGTTTTTTCAGTCTGAACTTCCATAAGACCACAATCTACCTTCTACCATTGACGCTGTGCTAGAATCTTTGCAAGCTTCTTAGGGGCAAGGATAATGTCCCCATATATATTCATTTGCCTTTAAAGTAAAGATCACTTCTGTTATGAAAGTGATTAAATTGAGAAAAATAGAAAATATGTCACACAATCTCACTATCCAGAGATAATCTCTGTTAGGCGTTTTATTTCCTTCCAGTCTGTTTCTGTAACATATATATTTTTATGTAATTGTGATCAAATATTACATACAAAATATAACATGTCATATGTCTATACTTTCTGGTTATAATACTATATAGGCTGTTAGGAAATCTAGAATTTTTGAAGAGTACAAAAAGAAAACAAATGGTGTGAAATTATCCTTCTCTCAAGGGTTTTAGCACAGTTCCTGGGATAGTGATTAGCCCTACTCAATCAATGACTTAATTAATTAAGTGGCAGACTCATAAAATGGAAAATTTTCATCTGTCCCATTCCGTATTGCAATCTTCCTTAGCCTCCACATTATTGGTTCTAAGTAAAACAGGAAAGCAAATAAAACCAATGAACCAACCAACCAGAAAGTTTACCTAGAAAGCTTTCATCATTGAAACAGAATATCCACCTCAGTATAGGTAAATGGGGAAGCAAGGGGTGTGCTGACAGAGGTAAATTGAAATGGGAGGACTAAGGCAGAGCAGTTGAGAGGGTTGACCTTAGAGCCCACCCCAATAGTTTTATCTCATTCAGTCACTAGTCCTATGACCTTGGACAGATCATTTGGGCTCACTGTGCCTTGGTTTCTCATCAATAATATAGAACTAATAATAATATCACCTATCTGAAGTTTAGTATTAAATTGGGCTAATATATATAAAGTAGTTGACTCCCTACACACCCAAATTGAGCTACACATATTTGTTTCAAGTACAATTTCCAAATGGTATCATTCATTCTCACATAAGGTGCTACTCATGTCTCCAACCCATGAATTTAAACTCTAGGTTAAAAACAAGAAATGATAGCTCAGTATTTGTAAAAACAAAAGCATACCCTGCCCTGGCTGGTGTGGCTCAATGGATCAGTGCCTGCCTGTGAACCTAAAAGTCACTGGTTTGATTCCCAGTCAGGACACATAACCAGGTTGCAAGCCAAGTCTCCAGCCAGGTCCTTAGCTACAGGCAGGTGAAAGGCAACCATACATTGATGCTTCGCTCCCTTTCTTCCTCCCTCCCTGTCCTTCTCTCTGAAAATAATAAATAAAATCTTTAAATAAATACATACATACATAAATAAAACAAACAAACAAACAAAAAGCATAACATTTGAGTTAATCCAATTCTATCATTCTAGGTGACCAAACTGGAGTTTTTATTTGCATCGATAATTTAAAACTGTAATAATAAGTGTAATATTTTTGTTTTACACTATACTCTATTTTAGTTTGTACTAGCAAGATAATGTATACAAAAACATGTCTACATGTTTTTTTTCTCATCTATAACTAAAAATAATTTTGACAATTTTGGGATGACCACTGTATTAAATGACTGCCTCAGGTGTCAAGTATGCAAGACTTACCACCCTTAGTAATGTCTAAAGTGCTTTTATGACTGTTATGATTCACCAAACCCATAGCATTTTTTGGTTCCCTTTGAAACTTGACTCTACAGAGTCAGGAGTATGGCCTGTAGCAAGTGGCTTCCTCCTTCCAGTTGCAGTTTTTCACCTGGAAAATAAGGCGAGCAACAGCTATCTCAGAAAACTGTGTCCAGCATTAATGGAATAACCCAACAGAGTGGGTGCCCATGGTAGGCACTCCTTACAAGTGTCTTTTCTGTGTTTCCCGACCTGTGTAAGAATGGATTTTAGTTGTCCATCTCTGAAACCCCTCCCAGCCAGAATTGTCGAGGGTCTTATCATAATATGCAGACACTGAACCATGAATCTTATGTCCTAAATAACCATTTCTCCACCTTGGAAAACCCTTCTGTCCTGAAGGTTCAGATGTGTTCAGCTGGTCCTTTACTCTTTTTTTTTGGTTCCTGACATACCTTATGTATATTCAGATGTGTTCAGATGATCCTTTACTCTTGTTTTTGGTTCCTGACATACCTTATGTGTATTCAAGTTTGAATACCATATCTCCTCAACCAAATATGCCACTGTTGCATATTAATTCTGTGACTGACATAGAGCAAGATTGAGTTGCATGGCAATTAAAAATGTGGTATTTTCGAAGTATGGTCAGGGTTTTGGGGGGAGGGAGCTGCAACTCTTTATGAAATGAGGTATCTGTTATATCGCCAAGTTGATAATTCTATATTCCCTACTTGTCATATTAAGTTCCGTGTTTTAGAAGCCTCTGTGGTCCCCCAAATGATACCAGAACTCCCTTTCCAGATTAAAGCAAAAAATTTGTCTTTCAAGATTAGAGCAAAACTTTTTTTCTTTATATATTCTTATTTTTAAAACTAGGTAACACAGGTTCTCAGGTATATGCTTGATTTCTCATAAGTCCTTGTGCTTCTCAGTTTGCAGGTCAGTCACCTGAGCCCACCTATACCCTGACCCAGGTTTATAAGCAAGGTAAGAATGTAGTCTGTATCCTTTATCCCCAGACTTGGTAACTTCTCAAAATATACCCGCCAAAAAAATTAGAGAAAGGTCTGCTTTGGCCAGTAATTTTTTAAAATAACATTTCTTTTGGTCAACACATGAGTTCTTTTTTCAATACTGCTATATTATTCCCTTGCTAGAGATAAAGAAATGGAGGTGCAGATTGCTAAGCAATTACTTCAAAGCCCCACAGCCAGTAGGAGGCAAAGAAAGGGCTTGAACTTACTTCTGAGTTCCTTCCAGTGAGCCATGTTGAATTTTTTGGTCATAGCTGTAACTTAGAGATTAACAAGCACAATTACCACACTACAGACTACAGACAAGAGTCCAGAAGTTTCCCTTACTCAGGTGAAGAGACACAGGGATTCTGAGAGGGCTGAGAGAGCTGTAGGATCCCAGGTGAAGGACAAAGAGGCCTTCGCACCAGTGGTAAGTGGCCAGGACAACGGACTCTACAATAGTGTCTAAAGGATGCTCCAAAGAGATTGAACAAGTTGCACCTTAGTGACCACCATTCCACAGGCAAGGTCCAACCAGCCACGACACCACAGGAGCCAGCAAAGGGTCCTTTCCTGGCCACAATGGAGTCACAAATCCACCTTTTTAGCTAGGGTGCCATCTGAGGGAGAAGGGCGAGGGGGTTCTGTAAGACTAAACGTTTAAAAGAGAACAAGCCACGCAAATGAGCTGAAACTGAACCTAAGTTCCACCCTTCCACTCTTCACTTCTAAGCAAAAGGGTGAGGTTAACAAGCAAGATTGGAGTTATTGTAGAAAATAAAGCACCTGCATTTGCTTATCATAGCTGAGTGTTCCTTCTGCACCCTTAAAGCTCATTGAGCATTTATTGGTTAATCTCTGTACACTGAGCAGATAAAAATAGATAATTTCTGTAGAAGATCCATAGATCTATTACATCTATTATAAATCTATACATCTATTATAAATCATTGTGTATTCATTCAAAGAATATGTTTGACTCACTATATGTTAGGAATACAGAACATAAAAAGTAGTGAAGTCATGCAAACACACACACACAACGCGCACGCGCGCGTAATAAATTCATTACATAAAGTGAAGCTGAGGAGTTTAGTAACCAGTCCAAAGTCAAACAATTATGAACTGTAGAGCCAGCATCTCAACTTGGGTGTATCTTGATTCTAAAGCCCAGGCTCTTCTGTCTCACCATACTAGTTAAATACAAACTAGAAAAATAGAATGTTATGCTTATAGCTTGACTGCATTTTTTTAAAGGCCAGATGTATATGTGTGCTATTTAATAAATCTCTAACCCCTCTTAAAGAAGTTGGGGGCCCTGTATGTGCATTTGTGTCAACTAGCTAATGATGAAGCTTACATTGTTATAAAAAAAAATCACACCAAGTCATTAGGAATTAAATACTACAATAGTGGTTCTGAAGTGCAGTCCCTGGACCAACTGTATGAGCTTCACCTGGAACTTGCTAAAGATGCAAATTCTTGGACCATGCCTCAGACCCACGGAATCACAAACTCTGAATATAAGTCTCAGAACTCTGTTTTAAAGAGCTCTCTATGTAAAAGAGGCACACGACAGTTTGAGAACCACTGTCTACTGAGCAAGGAGGATTGCTCGTTTTCTTGAAGTTCAGGGTCCTTCTCAGGATCATAGCTACCCAAGAAGCTACTACCAGTGGTCCTTAAGTTGGTACCTCTAAAGAGTCCAATTTACTAGTTGCTACTGTAGGTACGTCAACCAAATAACACCACAGATGAGAAAATGAGACCTAGAGAGAAAAAGTACTATATACAAGGTCACAGAGCAAAATAGTGGCAGAACTAAAGTAGAATCCAGTTTGGTCCTTCCAAACACCACAGTGGTTTGGCCAAAGCAGTATTTCCTGATGAACAGAACTTGAAAAGGTGGAATGGAGTGGGGTGGGGATTGAGATGTCGTTAATAAGTTTTAAAGCCAAAATGTGGGATCTGGTTGAGGAACCAGCATAAATCATGGGTTGAAATGGAATCTGACACCGAGTTTGGGACTGGAAGAGGCCAGTGTGAAGGAGGCAAAGCAGAAATCCAAGCTGAAAATGGAAGGGCATCTCTCCCCCTTACCCCGTTTTGGGTGGCTTCCAGCTCCCCCAGATCCCACCTCTGTTTTGCCATTTGGATGAATTACCCTGCTCAGGGCCTGCTTCCTGGACCCTCCTCCACCCACAGCTGCTGGATCTGATCTCCATCCATCTTCACCCAGGCTGAGAGCTTGGGGAGGCTCCAGTCCACAGTAGGAATGAGAAGCAGGCCTTCCGGGAGCACTGCTGTAGATGAGCAAAATCAGGGAACATGATCCCCTAATCCTTGGGAAACCACCAGGTGTGACTGAGCAGGTAAGGAATGTTTTGCTTCAGAAAAAAAATCTCCATGACGGAGTCCACCAATTTTTCCAAAGGAGAAGTTGTTGCTATGTTGTTTTCTGTCAAACCAATCCCATGTAGAATAGTCATTCAGTGTATATATAGCACTGAAGTATCTGGATTGTTGAAAATAACTGGATTTTTGTTTTCACTTTTGATCCGGATGCTAGTGAATTTATCCCAGTTGGAATTTCCATCACTTAACTAGTCTGGTAGAATCTTAGAATCCTCAAACCTCGATTATGTCATGTGTTAAATAATAATTGAGAATAATTTCTGCCCTATCCATCTCATAGGATGAGGTCCAGTGAGATAATGGTTGTGAAAATGCTTTGTAATCTGTAAATTATCACACAGATGTGAACTAATATTATTATTACTTCAACTTTCCTTAACCAACTTCTATAGCCCTGGGTTACTAATGTATTTTATGGCTACACCCTGGAGTTTATCATTAAAGATAAATGTTCTACTCCTGATACATTAAACCCTAATATCCGAGGTCTGTCCTGAAAGAATCAAGCCAATGTCGATATAATTAAAATAGTTTGTGTGGCCAATACTTTTGGGACAGACGTTGTACAAATATCTAAGTCAGACTTCCTGTCAGTTCAGTTTTTCCTTCCTTATGCTTACCTCACATAGTTTTTGACCTCACTATGACTGTTTGACCTTTTTTTTTTCTTACTATCAGCTTCCTTTTGCCTCCACTTCCTTCCCTATCCACTAGAGCTACATGGTCCATCACTGTAATCATTTTGTTGCAAGTGTCCTTATCTTTCCAATTTCTTGTTCTTACACCGTATTCTCACTCAAATTCTCAGCTTTGTGTCAGTGTAACCATTTAACTTCTCTTTGCCTCTAGTTGCTGAGCACTGGGTGGAAATGACACAATCGGATGAATTGGTATCACTCCAAGTTCGTTGGTCCTTACTGCCAGAACAAATATTTCACATTTTATTGTGGTCAAGCCAGCATCCTAATTGCTACTCCCTTTCTCTTAGCAGATAACTGGTTGAATTTTCATAGAGAAAATTGAGGCTTTCAGATAAGCGTTTGAAAACTCTCCTCTTAAACCATAAACTTAAACATGCACACTTAAAACCAACCTGACCTCCTGGGATCCTGCGCTTGATAAATAGGCATTCTTCTAGCCAAGGCAACTTCCTCCATCTCGTCTCCCATTTGGTCTTCACCTAACTCCTCTAGAGAGTTTCTCTCTCCTGAATAGTTAGTCTCTAAAAGGGTAAAGGAAATCTACCATTATGTTTTCTAGCACCTATGTTCATTTCCCTTCCAAAGAATGATCCATAATCACTTCCTTCACCTTCCCAATTCTGATTCAGGCTTCACTCCATGATAATCTAGTGCCTGTTCTAAATTTACCTTGGATGAAGTTACCCATTACCTTCTAATTGCCAAATGCCTAGTTGCCAGTGATTCTCAATCAATTTGGTTGATCACAATGTAGCATCTCATTGATATTCTTCCTTGTTATTCTTCTGCTAACCCTCTCTTTCACCTGCTTCTGAGATGTGACTCTTTACTGAGTCCCCTGACATCTCATATACTGACATGAGAGAGAAAGAAAAATTTTTCCATGTCTCCCTCTCCTTGAATTCTTGAATTATTAGGTTTCCCAAGGCTAATCTGACTTTTTTTTTTTTTTTAGCTTTTAATACTTTTATACTCTAAGGGTTTCATGCTGATGATTCTTCTACTGATGATGATTCCCAGCTATGGGACTCCAATCCGAAGTGTGCAGTCAACTGCCTGCTGGACATTTCCATCTAATCATTGTATTCAAATGTGAACTTAATACCTTCACCCAAAATCTGACTTTCCTCTTGTGCTTCTTCTTTTGGTAAATGGTATCACTAGATGCCTGCAATTCTGGAGGTAATTTTGACCCCTTTCTGTCCCTCACTGTAACATTGGATAAACTCTCCAGCTTGGTCTACATCTCTTTTCTCTACTTTTTCTTCCTTGGCCTGTGTTTTTCACAGATTGCTACCAGCATTCTCTAGCTGGTTTCCCTGCC
The DNA here is from genome assembly GCA_004026585.1 of Noctilio leporinus. Taxonomy (NCBI): domain Eukaryota; kingdom Metazoa; phylum Chordata; class Mammalia; order Chiroptera; family Noctilionidae; genus Noctilio; species Noctilio leporinus. Next base: position 1,579 of record PVIW01013619.1, on the reverse strand, counting down.
TCCAGTGTGAGATCCCTCTAATATATTCATCATATCAGAATCATCTTACTAAAACAAAAGTCTACCAATATATGCCTACCCTTTTTAAAGCATGCACTGTGTCAGATGTCATGCTCAATTGTTTACATTGTTTCATTTGAGCTTCACAACACCTCTATGAAGGAAATATTGATATTTATTTTCAGGAGGAAAAAATATATCAAAAAACTACTAAATGAGTGAGTCATCCATTAAGTTAAAGACTGTGTGCGTGGCTCAGTGGATTGAGCACCAATCTGTGACTCTAAGTGTCACTGGTTTGATTAACAGTCAAGGCACATACCCAGGTTGCAAGCCAGATTTCCAGGCTGGTCCCCAGCTGGAGGCAGTTGAAAGGCAACGGGACATTGATGTTTCTCTCCCTTTCTTCCTCTCCCTTCTTCCCTTCTCTCTAAAAATAATAAAATCTTAAAAAAAAAAAAAAGTCTGTGCTATCTGCCTAGTTCTCCATGGCCTAAGGGATAAATGCAACTCCTTGGCATGCCACCTCCCCAAAACCCACCTTATATCCTAGTTTCTCACTACCTTTACATGAAACCTTTCCCTCTCACCCTCTAACCCCTTCCCTCTCTCAATACCTAGAGAACTGCCTATTGTCTCCTATGTAGTCCCACTAACCTCTGTAGAAATTTCTAGCAGAGTACTGGCCCAATTTCATCATATTTGTTAATTTCCTTTCCAAAAACTATGTATGAGCTTCTTGAGCTCATCTTTATGTCTCCTTGGCAAATGTTGGAAGGTCACATGGCATACTAACATCATCCTTACCATATAGCCCGTGGACCAAACCTGTCTCTTACCAAATGTTTTTGCCACTTCTAATCACTTATGTAATATATCTAATGGCTCCTATCATACCACAATGTCAGTTAGGTAGTTGCAATCAAAGCTATATGGCCCATGATCCCAAAATATTTACTCTCTGACCTTTCACAGAAAAAAGTGTATCAGACTTTGACATAATAGATGCATAATTAATGTTGGGGAAGTAAAATAATGCCTGCAAGATTGCCTAAGTAGATCTATAAATATTTAAATCATTATTAAGTATGTGCATAATACCTTTTAGCAGTGGGAAGTGAGAAGTAAAATTTTTGGATTTACACAAGAATTTCCTAGCAATTAGCAATAATCTTGTTTTAACCACAGTCCTCTGAGATCAACAGAGTAAGTGGTTAACACCCTCCCCCCTTGTTCTCTATAGAATAAAGCAGAACCTCACAGAAGTAAAGCCATGAGCCTATGGTCAAGTGACTAGCTCATGCTGGAGCCAGGATTTGAACTCTATCATTTATGAGAAGCCAGAAGACATGGGAAACCATTTCATCCCCTAGAGCTCAGTCTCCTGGCACACAGAGCAAGACAGAAAAGGGTGGGAGTAAATCCAGAAGGACAAGGGAAAATATCGGACAATAATAATGACTCTGCCTACTCTCTCAGAGTTGTTGTGAATGTCATTTATAAAGTCTTAGAAAACATAAAGCACTAATTATTCCAGAGATGACAACGACTTTTCTTTTTTTTTTTTTTTTTTTTTTTT
>PVIW01013618.1:0-26632 GCA_004026585.1 Noctilio leporinus | reverse complement strand
ACCCTCTTCAGTCTTGTTCAGCCTTTTTTGATTCTCTTGTACTGTCTTGGAGTATTTGTCTACATTATCCTCCAACTCGCTGATCCGGTCCTCTGCTTCCTCTAGCCTACTGTTGATTCCTTCTACTGTATTCTTCAATTCAGAAATTGTATTCTTCATTTCCTCCTGGCACTTATTGATAGTTTCCATGTTCTTTTTCATGCTGTTGTAGTTCTCAGTAAGTTCCTTGTAACTTCCCTGGAGTTCTTTGTGGTTCTCCTGGAGTTGTTTACAGTTTTCTTTGATGTGGCTGAGCTCACTGAGTTTCTCTGTCATCATTCTTTTGAATTCCTTATCTGATATTCCAGGTGCCTCTGTTTCATTTTATGTTCTTTCTGAGGATTCTTCCTTTCCTTTGGGTGATGGACTGATTCTTTTTTCCCCATTTTGGGTGTCTGTTCTTGCTTGCTCTTTATTTATTTATTTATTTATTTATTTTTCTTTCCTTGGGTTAACCTGCTTTGCTTCCTTGCCTTAGTTGAGCACCCTTCTGTGATAGGAGATTTGTGGAGTTCAGAGTTGCTGTCTCCCAGATTTACTCCACTTGCTGTTCTTGGTGGGTCCTTTATTTGGGCTGTCTGGTTGTATTCTGGGCCTGTGAGCTTTTAGCAGAAACAAAAACAAAAACAAACAAACAAACAACCCAAAAACAAAAAAACCAAACCAAACCAAACAAAATTTAAAAAATGCAAAAGGAAAAAAGAAATAAAAACAATAATAATAATAACAAGAAAGAGTTTAGATGGCTGTTCACCCTTAATAATCCCTGACTGGTCCAGATGGAGCCTGGGCCTGAGGACTTTAGCAGAGGGAAAAAAAAGAAAGAAAAAAAGGGAGAAAGTCACAAGAGAAAGAGAAATCAATATTAATAATAAAAGGTTTTAGATGTCTGTTCCCCCTTTATGATTTCTGATTGGTCCAGGTGGAGCCAGAACCTGTGGACTTTACCAGGAAGAAAAGGAAAAGACAAATTAAAAAAAAAATTAAAAAAATAAAAAAAAAAAAAAGAGAAAGGAAGAAAAGAATAAAGAAAGGGTTTAGAAAGGCTGGGGAAGGGAGGAATACTTAGATTGAGGACTGGGAATGCATTATAACCACAGAGTGAATAGATTTTAATTTGAGAGTAGGGGAGGGTCTTGGATATTTAGGTGGATTGAGGTATGGGGGGGATTAAGAATATGTGAGAAGTAACTTTTGCAAAGGATATGTTGTGGGTTAATAGTTCATATTGCTCTCGGTATAATTCAGGTGCTTGAGATTGGCAGCAATCCCTTTCCTGAGGCTGCCTCTTTTTCTTGGTCAGGACTTTACAGTCTATAGTCTATATTCTAGCCAGTCTTGGTGCGTGGCAGGGCCTCTGATTGTCACAGTCAGGGCTGATTCTGAGTGTCCGCCCCCAGGTAGGCTGGGCCTTCCGCAGCCTGGATGAGTTTTAGGGCTACCGGTGTTCTGGAGCCCGCAGGGTGCCCCCTCCCACTCCTGGCAGAGGTTCCTGCCCGGACGAGCACCCAGAACCCCTGCAGGGCAGCTGGCAACTTTGCTGGTCCCTTTGACGACTGGCCCCACCACCGCAATTCCAGGAGGAGGCCGCCCCTGTCCGTCAACACTGTCGGGATCTGCCTACACTGTCCGGCCCTTCCGGGGAAGGCACCACTCCTTCAAGCCAACCAGCTCTCCGAGAAGTCCTTTAAGGCGGCCTCTGTGATGAGCCCCTCCCAGGCATGGGCGGTGTGGCCTTTGTCTCTGGCAATGGGGGTCAGTTGCCCCCGCTACTAGTTCCCGGCTTGCTGGCTCGACTTTGGAGTTTTCGTGGAGCCTGGGTGCCTGTGTGGTTGTGCAGGGCTGGGCCTCCCCTCTCGCAGGGGCTTCTAGCTGCTGATTCCCCGGTGGCCCAGCAGCATCGTTTTCAGCCCTCTCGCCGCCCCGGCCGGTGCACTTCCCGTTCCCCCGCTCTGGCTTCCCGCAGGACTCTTCCCCTTGCCTCTAGCCTCCTGAGAAGCCTCCTATCCCTGTTGCCGGAGTGAGTCTCTCACACAGTCCCTCCCCTTCAAGAGTTCAATTTTGCGTTCCCTAAGGTGTTTGCCCTCACTGCCCGCATTTCACTGTTGAGACTTCCAGTCGCCAGGGAGCCCGGAGCTGCCTCGGTCAAACGCGCCCCTCTGGGCAGAGCTGCTACTGCCCAGAGCCAACCTCGGCCCGCCGGCCGGTCGGTCGGGAACGCCTCACCTACTGTCCTGCTGGCCTCCTGTGCCTCTGGCCTGTGCTCCCCTGTGTCCAGTTGCTGCCCACTCCAATCCCTAGGGTCCTGAAGATGTCTCATGCTCCCTATCTTGTCCTCTAGCTGCTTTGGTACTGGAGAACACCATCAGCACTGCTCTCTACTCTGTCGTCATCTTCCCGAATCCCCTATAACCCAATTTTAACAAAAAACCAAGTTGAATATATCTTAAGTGGCATTGTGTGTGTGTGTGTGTATGTAGGGAGAAGGGATTCTTTATAGATATATTATTACTGCAGATCTTAACAGCGTCCATAGACAATATTATCTTAATACAACTGGTTGCTTTACTCTTTTCATAGTTCCTAGAAATATTGAAGTTGACTTTATTTGCCTGATCAATAATTGCTTTAACTGGTCCTACTGCATAGTTCCTAGGATGAATTCATGTCAGGTGCTCTGATGTGTGGCACATCTTTGATTGATGAACACTCGTGAACATTTGTCGCAACAAAGCCTTAGAGTATAGGCAGATTCCACTGAGCCCTTCTTCATTCATCTGTCAACATCAAAGGAGCAGCACATCTGATCCTTAGATTTCTTAGGCAGAAGTTAGAAACCAGCCTGCTCTCTGTCCTCTCGGCTTTCTCAAATTGAATGGGGTAAACACTGAACTCTAATTAATACCCTAAAGCCTTTCTATTTTAACAGGAGGAGAAGAAAAACACTTACCTTATATACTACTTGGTGTGTTGAAGTCACAGGAACTTTCTGAAGACATCCTTCTTACAAGTTCTCTTTCATTTTGCAACATTTTATCCCATCTGTAAGCTTCAATATGAGTGAAAGGGTTTAAGATAGACTTTAGGCTATTTTCATTAGCATGTTCTACAATGTAGTCTCTTCCCAATGTAGGCTGTGCTGGCCTTATACTTTCATCCTCAACTAAGCCCAGAGGTGGCCTACGTAGCATTCTGTTAATGTAGCATAGGCTTTGCAAATACAGTAATTAGCTCTTGTATCTCACTTTTCAATGGTGCATTTGCTAAAGACTACCTATGAATTGACAAGACCATCACTTCAAATGCACCTGAACAATTTTACATTAAAAAATGCCCCTGGCTGGCCCTGGCTGGTAGCACAGTAGATAAGGTGCCAGCCTACGAACCCAAAGGTCGCAGGTTCGATTCCCCAGCCAGGGCACATAACCAGGTTGCAAGACAGGTCTCCAGCCAGGTCCTTAGCCGGAGGCAGGTGAAAGGCAACCATACATTGATGTTTCTCTCCCTCTCTGCTTCTCTCCCTTCCTCTCTCTCTCTGGAAATTTAAAAAAAAAAAAAAAAAAAAAAAAAATCTTAACAAAATAACATTAAAAAAAAAGCCCCTGGCTGGTGTGGCTCAATGGATTAGCACTGACCGGCAAACCCAAGGGTCGCTGGTTCGATTCCCAGCCAGGGCACATGACCAGGTTGCAAGCCAGGTTTCCAGCCATGTCTGTAGCTGGAGGCAGGTGAAAGGCAACCATACATGGATGTTTCTCTCCCTTCCTTCCTCCCTCCCTGCCCTTCTCTCTAAAATTAATGAATAAAATCTTAAAAAAAGAAAAAAAAATTAAAAATGAACTTGATAAGCACATGTTCACAATTCTCTGTGTGTGGAAAAGAACACAAGCTTCAGAGTGATTATCTTGAATCTTCCCTATTTGCTTTGTTAACTTGAGTGCATTACTTAATGTCTCTCTCTGAGCCTCAGTTTTCTAATATATAGAATTGAGATAAAACTATTGATATTTTGCTGCATCTTTGTAAGAATTCCACACAATATATGTAAAATTGACAGGGCCTGGCATATGGAAGCATGTAAAATACTTCATTTTTACACTGTCTCCCACAAAATTAGAATTATAATATAGGTTTCAAAGTCTATTTAGAATTGTCTCCATTTTACCATGCCGACCTATGAATAAAATTCTAGTAAAGGTAAAAATCAAAATGGAGAAAATAAAAGGGAATATATATATTTTTACTTGATTTTTTAGTGCCTACGTAATTAATTATTGGCTGAATCCTTGGTGATGATAACTTAGAAAAATGCTACATAAAAGGGTTCATAACATACATAGTCTAAAGTATAAACTTAATTTTAAAAAGTTTTAAATAGTTGGAAAAGGAAACTTCTCAAAATAAGAATGTGATAAAAAATAGAATATTTCAAAAATATAATTTTAAGATGTCACATTAAGGATATTAACTTATGAAATATCTAATTATTATTCTTTGTGTTGACCACAGGGGGAAAAACACAAACATCTTAAACTATAAAGTGGATAGTCAATTATAACCATAATTATTTAAAAAATAATATTCATGAAAACAAAAGTCTGGATATATTGGATAATAACTGATCAACCTGAGACGTAATAGATTGTTGTTATAATATCAGGAAACTGTTTAGTTGACTTTTTTTTTTTAAAGATTTTATTTATTATTTTTCAGAGAGAGGGGAAAGGAGAGAGGAAGAGAGGGAGAGAAACATCAGTGTACGGGTGCCTTTCACCTGCCTCCAGCTGCAGGCCTGGCTGGAGACCTGGCTTGCAACCTGGTTATATGCGCTGGCTGGGAACTGATTCAGCGACCTTTGGGTTCACAGGCTGGCACCTTATCCACTGTGTCATCAGCCAGGGCTTAGTTAACTTTTTAGAAAATAGTAAATCATTTATGAACACATGTGTAAGATAATGACAGTGCAAATAGTAGTGCTTGTATATTGTTATGCGTGCAAATAAATGGGAGTCAGGAAACAAATCTATAGCAATAGAAAAAGTGACCTCCACTGCTTCATTTCTTTCTAATAAAGCTATAAAGCCTTTTAGTTAGGCCTAAAATGTTTAATTTTAACTGGCTTTTATCATGTGGTTTAACACAGAGGACATGATTGGAGTGAAAAAGAGAGCTTGAGGTTCTTAGGACTTGTTTTTCAAAGAGAAAGAGATATGCTAATATCCCCAAAGTGTAATTAAGTAGATTCTGATTTCTGCTAATGGATGCAAATACTTTATATATACATTTACGCAGCATCTCAAAACAACTTTTAAAGATGATTTCTTATTTTTTTAAATATACCACCTGGCTGGTAGCACAGTGAATAAGACCCCGGCCTGTGAACCCAAAGGTTGCTGGTTCAATTCCCCAGCCAGGACACGTAACCTGGTTGCAAGCCCGGTCTCCATCCAGGCCCTTAGCTGGAGGCAGGTGAAAGACATCCATACATTGATGTCGCGCTCTCTCTCTCCCTCTCTGCCTAACGCTCTCTCCAAAAATAATAAATAAAATCTTATGAAAAAAAAGAATATGTCTCTATTTAAAAATTAAAATCTATCAGACAATTCTTCACACTGAAGTAATGCCATTACTTAGCAAATAGCTGCTAATAATATACCAAGCATATGTTAAATTATACTAAATTTTAAACAATTGAGAATATAGTATAAATATATTTAGAAGTTACTATCTTATATACTATATAAGATATATATTAGTATGTATATTATATTTATATGTAATATAAGTAGATATTACAATATATGCAAATATCAATGTTATGCATTATATACTATATAGTATTTGTGTTACATATATGCATTATATACTATATATCATATATATGTAATATATGACATAATAACATATTCCATTTCATCTTTAAATTTTTTGTCTAAGAAAACTGCTTGTGGTAATGGCAATATTTGTGCACTGTACAGTATGGTAGCTGTTAGCCACTGACCACATGTGGCAATTGAATATTTGAAATGTAGATAGTAGTATTAGAAACGGAGTTTTAATTTAATTTATAATTTTAAATTAAAATTTAAATCTTATGTGATTGGTACCATCCATATTAGACAACATATCTGGTCCACAATTGAAGAAATGAATTGCATAATAATTGATTTTCCAATTTCTGACACTTTGTTGCAGCCAGAGAGCACTCAAGTGCTCTGCCACCTGTCCTGGATGGTATATACTTTGTGTCAGTGGTCCCACAAAGACTAGTCTCAGAAAGTTCTTGGTTATTATTGATAATGTTTCCAAAATTGTCACTTGTATTGTTACCTGTTCCACTTCCCCCATGAAGTTGAATTCTCTTGGAGCAATGACTAGACATAGCGCATGCATGCACTTGTACAACCTGTCACCTGTCAATGCACCTGGTGATCACTGGTAGCATCTCTTCCAAACCCTGCTAACTGCCACTGTAGCCAATATTATGCAAATCAAACAGTATGGAAATATTTTACTATCTTAACAATTGGTGAAATCCTATTTTGATTGTAATCACTGATTATATAGGCTTCAGAGATAATATTTTTGGTTTTGTTTTAAATTTTTTCTAGTGTTTGTTTCCCACTTTAGATATTAGCAGGGATTCAGATTGTAGTTAATATATATATTACTTAGAAATTTCATATATTTTAAGGAGCCATGTATGTTTAACAGTAGGAATGTAAAAGAAGAGGGAAAAAGCATATTTATCCAGCTGAAGCAACACCTTTTTACTTTCTGTCTGAATGACTTCTGTTTGGCTGATTTATTAATATATTTTGATCTTCCTATATATTGTAACATCTGTTCAATTATCATATTCCCAGCGCACATTTTCTCAGCATGTTTTCGGCTCCATCTTCCTTTTGTTCTCTTGGACAAATTGAGTGATGTTGATTTCATTTGGGATGTGCAATATTAAAGGTTAAGTGGAGATTATGCAAGTGAATTAAGCCATTAGGATAAATTTGGAGAAGTTCAAAGGAAAGGTAATGGGAGAAAAGGTGTCTACAGAGACAAAGAAAAAGAGTATTAGGAAAGTAGAAGGAAAATATATATTATACATTCTAGAATATTGGTAAATTTTGACTGATTTGAATTTTTTCATAACACATTACAGTTCCAATATATATCAGTAAACATATCATTACTATTACCTTTTCTTTCTGAATAAAAACATTGTACTTAAATTATGCTGACAGAGACAGAATATTTCTGATTTTCTTTCTGTGCTTTCTCCTAATTACAAAAATTGCATCATAATCTCTTAACAGGTTTAATTTGATTTTCTCATCCTCTGAATAAAAATTAACTTTTTAAATTTGAAGTCTTTCTCAAGGTCTCAAGTATCATTCATTTTATAATTTGTATCTTTCAATTTTTCTCATCTTTATTCTTTTTCACTTTTTTTCAGAGCCTTAAGACAGTCAGATAGTAAAGAGAAATATAGGATCCAAGCTGAAATTGGAGTTTTAATTTTTTTCTTTCACTTTTATTATGAGAAATGAAGGTATTAAGCTAAATTTTGATATAAAATGCAGATTTCTGTTGATGAGATTCTGTTTGAATAGTAGGGTACACTGACCCCCTTATCCACAGGTGTATCTTCCCTCGGTGGATGCCTGAAACCATGAATACTATAAAGCTCTAGACAAACTGTTTTTCATATACATATGCATACCTATATTAAGTTTAATTTATATTAGATACAGTAAAAGATTAACAACAATAACAACAATAATAAAATAGAGCATTATAACAATATATTCTAATCAAAATTACGTGATTAGAGTAAAGGGTTTTAGGAGATCCCTTGCTGAAATCTTTGTACAGGCTCAATGTTTTCTGGCACAGAAAGCATTTGCTGAGAATGGGAACACATTTTCTGTTCATGTCTTTCCACCCACAAATTTAATGCCTTTTCCTTTGTAACTAAATCGTTATGCGTTGTGACCCTAACTTTTGCAGTTTGAAGTGCAAAAACTAGAGCACATTTATTTTTCCTTCTTCAATGGTAGATTTGTTCTGACTGTAGCTCTTAAAACCTCTGCATATGTTTTTTTCCCCTTGTGAAGTTAAGAACTTCCAGCTTTCACTTAAAGGAAGCACTTTAAGGCTTCTCTTTAGCATATCTGAATTGCCAGGACCACTACGCCTGCACTTTGGTGCCATTATTAAGTAAAATAAGGAATACTTGAACACAAGCACTGGATACTGAGAGTCTATCTTTAACCAGACAGCTATTGAGTGTCTAGGGTCAGGAGTAGACACAGTGGTGCATACGCTAGACAAAACAATGATTCATGTGTGGTCCAGCTGGAGCAGGATGATGCAAGATTTCATCATGCTACTCAGAAATGTATGTATTCAAAACTTGCAGATTGTTTGTTTCTGGCATTTTCATTTTATATTTTTGGGCTATGATTGACCACAGGTAACTGAAACCATGGGACTGCTATGTAATTAATTATCAAATAGCAACCAAGATAAACACATACACATGTGCACATACACACATACACATTTTCTTGACCATTTGACTCAAAATGTAAGATCTATGGGTCATTTTCACCACCAAGTAATTTTACCTACAACCTCAGTTTTATAGAATCAGTTTATTCTATGTTCTTATTAAACTTTATAAAGTTCTTAATTATGTGTCATTTATTACTACAGATTCAAGATGTAGAGGAGAGAAATTTTAAATTTATTTTACATAGATATTTGGGCAAAGTCAATTTTAGTATGTTGAAATTAAAACTAACAATAGAGATTTAATTTTAGTTGCTAACATTTTCTTAATTGCAAAATGAAATGTATTGAAATAATTTTACATAAAACAGTAGAGACAAAGCTGGAAGTCAGGAAATGGCAGAAGAAACACCTAATATTTAACTGTAGCTATGAAAACTATTATCGCTACTTGAGAATCGTGTATTTTGTGTGTCGTATCAGATACAATACATTTCAATCTTCAGAGTCTGAAGCCTGACTCCAAAGCTTTGGAAGGAATCTTTCTACCTTTATCCTTCTCTCAACATTTTAAAAATAATCAGAAATATTCTACTAAACCAAAAACATAAAATTAAATTGAAGGAGAAATTACATATAGCTATTTTTGAACCAATATTGTTTGCTGGCTTCTATCACCTTTCCACATGGTGAAGGTAAACATTTAATTATCTGGATATGACTCTAATTTGATCACATCTTGTGCAAACCACATGCAGTCACTTAGACACAAACACACACAGAGAAATACACATCTCTTTTACTTACAATATATATATTTTGCCCTAAATAGTTTTTACATTTAAATTTCTTATGTGATTTTAATGACCTTTGTAATGCATCACATTAAACAACAAACTGATAAGAAGTATTTCCATATATAGTACTAAGCCCCAAATACTTGTGGTAATTATAAGAATGGAGTGAATGGAGGTTCTAATGGATCCAGTGACCCCATTTTAACTGTCCTGATATTTCACAGTAGTTACATGGGCCCCTTGTGGATTGTATGAATTAATATGCCTCTAAAAAGGAGCAGACATGCTCTTCTTAAAAAGTAGAGTTAGTTTATTGTATGTAAGTCACTTCATAACTTATTGAATAAAAATGAATTCTCTTCATGATTATCCGTAGCTTAGACAAGTCCCATGAATACTATTGAACCAAAAACATACATTATCTATATGCTTCTATTGCAGACTTTGTTTGCTCACTCTTTGAAAACAAAATGAGTTTGAAATACTATCATGAACTGTGTGTGTTTAAAAAATCTTACTGATGTCATTCCCCACCAAATTTATTTCAATATGAATCTGTTCTTCCTTCCTTTCTTTCTTCCTTCCTTCTTTCCAAGAAAAACCACATATATTTACGTTGAAAAACACAACTGTAGTGATTTAAAACATTTGTATCATATTTTGTTTTCCACATATTGTTCTTCTTCCAAAGAAAAGTTATTTAATTGCACAGCATGAATTAAGTTTCGAAAGTGCTTAATTATATTAAGTAACAGCTGTTGGCTACACTGACCTGGTAACCTAAAGTTGCCAAAACAGATACCACTTTCAACAAGGCAAAGATTTACAACAATATTTAATGAAGATAATTTAAAAAATTAAAGATATTTTAATAAAATAAATCATAAAAGGTTTTATTTCTTCCTTTTCTTGCTGATTTAATCATGTAACTTAATGAAAAACACTGAGCTTTTATCATGAGCAAATTGTTATGTAAGTGCTATGGGTTGCTCTCTCACATCTAATAAGACAAACAATTATCTCTACTTTATACCAAAAAAAAGAGTTTTGGGTGTGAGATTTCAGAAATTCTTGAAAATTAGAGAAAAATATATAAATCTTGCTAATTTCTTAACTGAATACATTTATTTTACATACCTATTACTACCACATAAACTGAAAAAGTATTTAGTCAACATATTTTATTCTTAGAAATTGAGTAATAGTATGTTTATAAGTGATTTATCACAATAAATTGACTGCAATAAGCTTGAAAAATTTATTGTAGTGTAAGATTTCAAGGGGAAAAATGGGCTATGAATTTACCAGTTAAATTTACTTACCAATTTATTTTTTAATCAAAATTTATTATACATATTCTTAATTTCTGTTATGTACCTACTTAAGAACTGAGTATGTACCCACGAATAAGACATTATGCCTCTACTCAAAGACTTTATAAATATCTGGGTAAGAAATATAAATAAAAATTATATTAGAGAATATATCCTTTATCAATATATGTTTAAGGAGTATAGCAACACAAAGAGATTTAACAAAAATATTGTATGTTGGCTAAAACTACCAAGAAATAATTACATTTTTATTGAGTTTTGGCAGTTAGCATAGAATATTGGGAAAAGTCATTATATAGCAGATGTTAAAGAACCCAAAAATAGCTTATCATAATATTTATAGAAAACCTTTAAGCATAAGCTATTTGTAGAGCCCTTGTAAAAGGTACATTTGAAAATATTAACAGGGAACGTTTTATGCTTTCTATCATGATCATCATTACTTTTACCATTTTGGGCATAAATGAGCTAAACATTGTAACTAGAGTTGTTTTATGGGGTTTTTTTTTGAAAATAGAATTTTATTTATTTATTTATAAAGATTTTATTATTTTCAGAATGAGAAAGGGAGAGAAACATCAATGTATGGTTGCCTTTCACCTGCCTCCATCACAGACCTGGCTTGCAACCTGTGAACCTAGAGTTTTTAAATGTTATTTGGAATCCTAATAACCACTTATTGTCCTAATGGGTATTTAGTACACTAACTTTATTTTAAGTTGGGCAATAGTAACTGGCTAATGTATGTTAGATACATTGGAAACTTTAAGGCTGAAGACAAGAAACTCTTTAGAAGCTCCATGAGAGTGCAGAACTTGGTTAGTTTTTTCACTGTTGTGTTTATTGCACTAGAACAATGTTTGGCATGTAGTAGAGACCTAATAAATAGAAGAAAACAGTACCACAGTATTGTAGTCTCTGAGTAGTAAGGGCATTGCTGCTAAAAGAAAGCAGAAAGAACTTATGTTGAAAGATGTTTAAAAAGTGGAATAATCAAATTTTATTGGCAGTGGAAAGGAAAATAAGAAAGCAGAGGATGGTGTCCAGGTTTTTAATTTGCCCTTTGAGTGGGGTGGTTATGTGATTAACTGAGATAAGAAATACAGGAAGAAGATGCTTTAGGTTTTCAAGTTTCTTAGAAGTTAATGACCAACATCATTCTTCTTTCTTACCCATGAATTCCATAAGTTAAGATCTATTTTGATTAAAAAAAAAAACATTACCTTCAGGAAACTATGTGAACCTATTCTCTCTCTTGTGTAAGTCATCTTTTACCTCTATCTTCAAGGAATATACCCAACTGGATATACCTAACAGGAAAGATAAGAAGAAAAATAAAAGCTTACACAGCTACCTTTTTTACTACCTGGTAATTTATCTCTATGTAAAATTTTTAGGTAAACATTTTCTCTTCTCACTTTAAAATCTGTTTAAGTAGCAAATTATACCATATATTTCATGGTTTTGTGACAGTATCATTATTGATTTATTTAAATGCATCTTCTTTCTTCTCTTTTTTCAGTTTCCTTGGTAATTTGTTAAGAGAAGGGCAGCAGGAACAGAAGATGGGCATTATAAAGATCAAATTAGCAATGCTTATAGCAGATTGTATAAAAAACACAAGGATTCAGAGAAAGGACCTTTCTTTAAGTAATAGAACTGAGGTTTGAGTTAGAAAATAAAGAAATAAAGAGTTTTTATGCTATTAAAAAAATTGTGGCCCTGGCTGGTGGTTCAGTGGATGAGGTGCTAGCCTGGGAACCCAAAGGTTGCTGGTTCAATTCCCAGCCAGGGCACATAACAAGGTTGCAAGCCAGGTCTCCAGCTAGGTCCTTAGCTGAAGGCAGGTGAAAGGCAACCATACCTTGATGTTTCTCTCCTTTTCTGCCTCTCTCTCTTCCTCTCTCTGGAAATAATAAATGAAACATTTTTAAAAAGACATAGAAAAACTTGGTCAAACTATTTGTACCAGTTTCCATATCATAGATGAAATATTTACTTTGACCAAGCAAAAAGTCATAAAAATATCTTTCAGATGATATAGTGCAATGACTTCTTCCAAATGACTTCTGGAAATAGCTCTAAATATGAGAGATGATTTTGTTGCTAGGTTTTCTGAGACATCACCAGTATATTTAATTTCTGGTGACATTGCTGTGCACCCTAATTAGGAATCCCATTTTTGCCATATATCTAAGTGTCCAGATTATGCTATTTTTGTCTGTTTCTCCAAAACTACAGAACCATATGTTACTCTCCCTGAACATAGGTATTTATGACATGCCCTTTGCTTTAGTTGTACCTCAGTTGACATAGTATTTTCCAACAAGTTCATGTGTTACTTTTAAAATGACTTAATTCAACCCTTATAGACAAAAGGGAACATTTTCTTTCTGTGGTCATTCATGATGAGATGGTGGCACGGAAGGTCTCACTAACATGGCTTCGGGGAAATATTTCTTTCTAGTATCTGACACATTCAGCAGAGAAAAGGAAGATGAAAAACTGAACTTTTTCTGAAATGTGATAAAAGCACCTTCATACCAGAAGAAAACTAATAGCGAATGGAGCTAGATCTACCTACCAGACCTGGAGGTCAACACATTCAAGTGTGGATCAGAGAATGAGCTTCCTCAGAAGAGGAAGCAGGATATCTGAAAGATAAATCTTTTCATAGAAAGAAAATACTCTGTTGAACAGAACTTAACTTCAATGTCAGTCAATTCAAGCAGCTTTATATGAAGAAAGTATCTCAGTGTCTGGGGAGAGCAGGCACTTTCTGGACATTTGAGTGAACATGGCAGGAGGTCATTTTAAAACAGCCCCTTTTTCTTGAATGTACAACATGAATAATACCAATAGAAGAAAATTAGAGTAATTATGATAATAAAAACCCAACAACAACAAATGAAACCAAATTGTAACACGAAGATCAAGGGGCTGCTTCTTGAGACAGAAAGTATCACAGTAATTTATGCTGAACACAGACATATTCTAGTGGTGGAAGGTCACTATGAACATCCAAGTGGTTGTTAATGCAAAGAAAATCCAGCATTTCTTTATAAAGAGAATATATTCTTTGCAGTTCTACAGCTGTAAAACTTCAGCTATGAGAAGAGAATGTAAGATTAATCAAATAATCCAGATGTATAAAAATAATAGGAAAGCTAAAAACAGTGGAAACCTGTCAGAGTTCTAAATTAAAAACTAGTTGTGACACCTACATATACTGCAATGTACTACATGATTATATGAGGTGTGTCCAGAAAGTATCAGCTGTGCAAACTTTTAATTATATTGACATTGGCTCGATACTTTCAGGACAGACCTGGTATAATACATATAATCTTCAAATTAAAACAGTTCTAACCCATAGGTGACATAAAAATGCAAATATGTTTTTTCTTAAAAATTCATTAAGTCCTATGTTATCTATAGGATAATCTAAAAGTCCTAGTTTACTCAAACTTACTTGAAATTAATTTATATATGTTTCATACCGATCAACTTGATTATATTATAAAAATAATGTTCTCAACCACATTCTCTCATTTCTCCTTCTATGCCTTTATTTTCCAGTGAAAAGTATTTTGTGACATCTTGAATTACTTAGCAGAAAGCCATGGCTACAGAACTGAGAACATGTCTTTTGTCCCCACTTCTTTTCTAGCCTGTGAGGATGAAGGTCTTGAGTTTTCGTTAAAATGGGAGAGAAAGAACTTCAAATTTCAGATCCACAAGAAATCTTCAGAAGGTCATGGATTAACTACTAGGTAACTTTGTGTAAAGGTAATAATAAAGTGGATTTGGGTGTTACAAATCACAAAAAAAAGTGGATTTTGAATGTCATTAATAGCACAATCAAGCCATAGGAGAATGCCAGAATATCAAGACCCAAATCTGAGGTGGACTAGAGGATTGAAAATAGCAAAATTAAGTTTAATAAAAATAAATTTGGTAGTAGAGTTGTGTCAAAAAATCCATCTGTACAGTTGAGTATGTGAAAGACCAGTGGGAGGACTGTTGGAAAATGTAAAACCATTTTTAATATAATGAGAAGGGTTTTGCATGACATCAGTGTAACCTGGCAGCCAAGGAGAGTGGACTGGAATGTGTTTGAGTGAATGATGACAACTTCACTGCATTAGTCAGTGGGGGTTGTAGATGCCATTGAGTGAGCATGTGTACTGTGACCATCACATTCAAAATGACTGAGCATGTAGAACAATGGATCTGCATCCAATTCTGTGTTAAACTTGACGGTTCCTCTATGGAAACTATTCAGATGATTTAGAAGGCTGTTTCTATAAGCAAATGGTGATTTGGCAGTTTCATTACCACAATGTGTCCATTCATGAATCATGCCAGCAAATTCTGGCTTTTCCCAAAACTAAAATCACCTTTGAAAAGGAAAAGATTTCAGACCATTGATGAGAGTCAGGAAAATACAACAGGGAGGCTGATGGCAATTGGGAGAACTGCATTATATCCCAAGTGCCTACTTTGAAGGGAACTGAAGTGTCATTGTTCTATCTACAAAGTTTCTTGTGTCTTGTATCTTCTTCAATAAACATTTCTATTTTTCATATTACATGGCTGGATACCTTCTGGACAGACCTCATATAAATATCTTTGGAGGCTTTTTTTTTTTTTTTTTAATTTTATTGTTGTTGTATTACATCCATCCCCTTTTTGCTCCCCTCTGTCCCCCCACCCACCCACCCATTCCCCCCAAAGTCAATCCCACCTGTTGTCCATGTCCATGGTTCCTTTATACTAGGAGGCTTTCTGACTATGAAGTAAATGGGACCCAACAATGAGATCCGACTGTCAGAATGATAATGATAGAATCTCAAATTCCATTATTAGTAATAATTGGTGGGAAGTGATATTCCCACTCTACTGCACAATCTCTTGTCAGGTCACAAATGGAACTCAATTTATGTTCAGTTATTTTATGACAGTTTAAGAGGCAAAAAGTTGATGCATATTCAGAAGAGAGTAATCAGTGCCTTGAATAGACTTGTAGCAGTGGCATAGGAGAATGATCAGAGGAGGCAGAAGCATTTAATATGAAGAATGGAAAATTATATAGCAACAAATAGACTCACACTGAACCTCAGAGGCCCCAAGCACTTCATGGAACCATATCTCTCATAAGTAATTTAAAATATAACAGCCCTGAATTATTTCAGAAAAAATGATCACATAGTATTTTCACCCTGTTTTGCTGATGTTCTAAGCGTATACTCCATAGTATTCTGCAGTTATGGTAGACTGTATGAGGAGGTAGAGTGTTTCCAAATATGGGGACTATTCAAACAGTAAGGTAACATATTCAAATGTTCAAATTTCAGTTGAATTAGAAGGCTTCCAAAATTTCTTCTAGATCAAGTAGTATTCTTTTTGCTCCTAAATGATAGTTGCTTTTCTAATATTTTATGTTCATATATAATTTGAAGCTACATAGAAACTTTCAGGTCAAAGAGAACTAAAATAAACTAGGTTAATGTATGTTAGTTACTATATTTAATTAAAATATTTACTTAACTGAAGGTTATAAAGTCAACTTTCAAATTCTGTATTAACCTCACTGCAGTCTTCATAGCATTGATCTGCCACTTTACTTATAGTTTGTTTATGAAGATTACTGCTAGGTGATATTTAGGTTCTAAAAAAATCAATATTTTAATTTATTGTAGACATCATTTGTTTCAGAGACAAGAGAGAAATCTTCTTTAGGAAATTTAAAATAACTGTAAAGCAATGTATACACTAATTATACATCAATTTATAAGAGGGGGTAAAAATGTATAAACACCCCCTCTCCGAGTCTTGGATGGTTAAGTTTGGACTTTAAAAAGTTGTTCCCTGGTTCCTATTTTCATTTAACAGCTGTGTTGCATGCATTAAAAAAAAAAATTGGGTTAAGTTCTCACTAATTTTTAATATTTTACTAAGAAAGATATTGAAAATTAAGTGCTAAAAATTAATTTGGGCAACAATATTTATTACTGTGAATCTGCACTCTTTAGCAGCTTATGTAAAATATTAATTTGTTGCATAAGCAACCTAACAAACATATAAGCCCAAAGCTCAGATCCAAAAAGTTTTACATGTAATTACGTATAAGTAAAATATAATTTTACCTTTTTATTATTATATACTAATAAGTATTATTATCATCACTATCAAGATTTTTAGTATGTCTATTGTCACTGACAAAATAAATATAATCAAATATAAAAATACCTTAATATATATGTAATTATTTCATTTTGTATTATTTTATTTTTTACTTGTATATTTCCTATTACCATTTATTCCCCCTTAGATCCTTCCCCTCCTGCAATCACAACACTCTTGTCCATGTCTATGAGTCTTTTTCCCTTTTTGCTCAATCCCTCCACTTCCTAATCCCTCCCCCTCTTAATTCCTCCCCACTACAGTGTTGTCAGCCTAATCTATTCATGAATCTGTCTCTACTTTGCTTGTTAGTTCAGTCTGTTCATTAGATTCCACATTTGACTAAAATTGTATGGTATTTGTCTTTCTCTGACTAGTTTATTCTGCTTAGCATAATGTTCTCCAGGTCCATCCATGCTGTTGCAAAAGGTGAGATTTTCTTCTTTTTTTATGGTCAAGTAGTATTCCATTGTATAAATGTCCCATAGTTGTCTAACTATTTTAAGTACAATTTAAGTAAGTATTTAAACACTTAAATTAGATTTATAATGATTATTTTGTTGGTATTGTTGCTATTTATAAATTTGGTATTCCTGAAAAGCCAACTCCTCCCCCTATTAGCCAGAACTGGAATAACTATCTAGTGAAATGCATGCTTTTCTAGACTCAATTAATTTTGTAAGAGGTTAACATATGATATTTTAAGAGTATAAATTAGCCCTGGCTCAATGGATAAGGTGCTGGCCTGTGAACCCAAAGGTCGCTGGTTTGATTCCCAGCCAGGGCACATAACCAGGTTGCAAGCCAGGTCTCCAGCCAGGTCCATAGCTGGAGGCAGGTGAAAGGCAACCATACATTGATGTTTCTCTCCCTCTCCTTTCCCCTCTTTCTGGGAAATAATAAATAAAATCTTTTAAAAAATGTATAAAATAGTTCAGTAAGTTTCTTTTCGCTGCGTACTGGTGCTTAAAGATACGGGGATAGTCAAATGCTAGCAGAGGTTTTATAACATTATGTCAGCTGAATTTCTGACAGTACAAACAACATGGGGCATACATTGTGGTCTATGAAAAGGATGATCATGAGGGCCAGAGTATAGAAAGAATTAAATAAACAGATATAGCAGGTAAGAATGGAAGAAGAGACAAAAAGAGAGTTCTTTAATTTCTTGTTAGCTCCCATACCATTTCCTATCTTGTGCACTCCCTAATTAGTTTCATTCCAAAATTAGTTTGACTATATATCTGCTTCTTAAAATTAAACAATCTCTAATCAAAATATACAAATAAGAGAAACCCTGCATTTTTGATGACTTTTTATATTAGAGTTGAAGAAACAGGATCAGTGGAATTATGCAATATATTCATATTTGTTGTATTGAAAAATTCTCTTGTAATCTCATATTATTTGTTTTTTATAAATTGGTGTTTTATTAAACTGCAATAAACATATAATAAAATATACAGATTGTCACTATGAAGCTTAAAGAGGTAGGTGTGTCAGTGGTTTATTAATTAATTGATGTATTTTTATTGCTGAGCAGTATTCCATTGTGTAAATAAACCACAATTTGCTTTGTCAATTTCCTGTTGATAAATACTTGGTTTGTTTTTAGTTTTTGGCTATGATGAATAAAGAGGCTATAAATGTGGATATATACTTGTGTTTTTCTTGAATAAATAGGATTGAAATGATTAGAAGAAACTCCCAAAGCAATTATTCAAATTGATTGTGTTATTTTACATTCTCATTTACTATATATGAGGCTTTTGGTTGCTCCATATTCTCTCCCACATTTCGTATTGTCAAGTTTTGTTTTTGTAATATTGTGATTGTGAAATATAATCTTTATGTAGTTTTATTTAGTATTATATTTAAGGATAATGATAATTAGTAGTTTTTCATGTGTTTTCTGTCCATCTATATATTATATGATATGGCAATTTAATTTTTTGCCTTTAAAAAACTAAGTTTGAGGATGGTTTTTAAGATTTCCATATACAGCCTGACTATTCTTTGTGAGATATATATTTTGTTACTTTCCCCACAGGTCGTACTTTGTCTAATAATATTTTTAATAAATATTTTATTGTTCTATTACAGTTGTATATTCTTAAGAGTATATTTAAAAAAGATTGTATTCATTATTTTCAGAAAGAAGGGCAGGGAGGGAGGAAGAAAGGGAGAGAAGCATCAATGTATGGTTGCCTTTCACCTGCCTCCAGCTACAGACCTGGCTGGAGACCTGGCTTGCAACCTGGTTATGTACCCTGACTGGGGAATTGAAAACCAGAGACCTCACATGAAATCAGAAAACACTAGAAATAAAATTTAATTAGATTGTAGACTGCTCAACTTGGTAAGTTGGAAGACAGAGTGGGTTTTATTGCCCCTAATTTTTTAAAAGCTATTTGCAATATTTTTTTCTACACTAGTTGATATGATTTGTTTTTGTTATTAAACCCAATTATGAGAAAATATCATCAAAGAATAGCTTCAAAATATTCAGTTGAGTCATTCATCTTAAAAATAGTCTATTGAACCACATATCTTACTTTCCAGAATGTACTTTTATATGTCATGTATATTCTAGATACCCCCCAGGAAGCATCACTGTTGTACTGTCTGCCATTTTGAGTTGTCTTTCATATCATACTAGCAGTAATATGGAGTTATTAAATGAACAAGATATTGAACCTGAAATTTTTGACAGTGTAAATACAGGGCATGTCTTTTTAAATATATGGCACTTGGAAAAGTATTTAGGCTATGGTAACCTACTGTGAGTATGTAGTAACATATATAGCCAAGGCCTGAAAATACCAGGAGATGAAAGGTCTCTTCATTTTTAGTTAACAGCACTGCTGAAATGCTACATTTTCTTCCTAGGTAGAATTTAGCACTTTCTTCTCCTGGATCAATAGTTTCTTTGGTCAGTAAATAGCATTCATTCTCTTTAATAGTTATAAGATAGTGAAATCAAATTAGTAACCTAAGAAGGGAAGAATGTAATTATGACAAAAGACAAATGTTAACATTGATTATCATTATTATATATGGGATA
Source organism: Noctilio leporinus (assembly GCA_004026585.1). Lineage (NCBI taxonomy): Eukaryota > Metazoa > Chordata > Mammalia > Chiroptera > Noctilionidae > Noctilio > Noctilio leporinus. The sequence continues at coordinate 6,701 of PVIW01013618.1, read as the reverse complement.
TACACTTAAAGTGTTTGTAAACTTAAAACATCATTGTATAGTTTGTTCACTTTCTGGCCTCTTACTACTTTATTTACAGTTAATATAGACCTTTTGTTACTTTAGGACCAATTGTATATAGATCTGTCTTTTTCCTTTTACCTCATGACCTCCCTGTTTGACTCAACATTCTCATTTGTTTCAGTTACCAGAAGCTACCATATATGTACTAGATACCCAATGGGGTCTGTTGAAAAAATTATCAAAATATTATATGTATGCATTTTCTGAATATCTTTTCAGAATTTGAAGCACATTAACTTACTGTTACAGAAATCAGAATAAGAGTATCTGAAAGATATAGCTATTCAAGAAATAGAGAATTAATTAGAATATTGTATCAGCTAATTCAAAGCTTAAATATTCCCCTGTAGATGATTATCTTGGTCATTTATGAACAGAGAGAATATTTTAAACCACCCAATGGTATTTTTCTGCCACAAGAAGCTACTTAGCTGGTAGACACTGGTATATCCTTAATGATTATTTACTGACACTGTATTTTCTCATTGGTTCATATCAGCTGCCCTACAGAAGCCATGGATGCATGTTTTCTCACTATGTGTGATATATACAATGATTATAAATTACTTTATTGTTAAAATAAACAACAATAACAGTTTTAACCTGTTTTAAAATAATGCAACTAAATTCAAAGTACAGGATAATGTTACAGATAAGGTGTGCTACCTGCTGTAAGGTCCTGGAGCTGTGAGCTTTGGACCAGTAGATTCTGATGGTGGGCAGGTCTCTGGTCTGGTGAGAAACATGGACTTACTCAGAGCTTTCAGATTTGGCATGTTTTGTTACAGGCAGCAGGTTTACAACCACACAGGTTGGGCAGGTAGCGTGTTGGCATTCCCATGCATGGATGTCTCACCCTTATTACAACTGCACTTAGGCTAACAACTGCAGGGAGAGTCTAGATGTCCAGCACCCACTCTCCTTTGCAGGCAGCCAGGTGGCTTTCAAGGATGTCAGCTTTCCGAGCAGGGTTTGTCCACTCTGTATAGCAGCAGCGTGCTTAGCTTACAGTAATGGCATCTTATATAGGGACTTTGGAACAAAGGAGTCTATATGCACTCTAGAACAAAGAGGCAGTATACCCAAAGGTGACATCTGCCTGTTCAAGGCCATTATGGTGGCCACTCCCAGGTTCAGTGTTCCAGAGTTCTGGGATAAGATGAGCTTCAAGGCTAGCCAGTTGGCAGGCTCCAATGGAAGGGCCAGCCATATGCAGAGAGGAATGGGGGACCAGCCCCCCATTCTGACACCTGCTACTTTCATTAGTGCTGATGAAGAAGTAGATTATATTTATCTGTGAAATAAAGAAAACATAGATAGATCTGGTTAAACCACACTGAGGTCTTGAGTGGGATGCAATGTACAGTTGTACACTAATACACACAGATTTATGTGTCATCCTCCGTGAGCAGGTAGAACCTGCGTAGGGATTCCAAAGAAGTGAGGGAGTTAGCCAAGGGGTTACATGGAAGAAGAATATACCCACAAAGAGAGCAACTAGAGCAAAAAGTCTAGATGAAATGTGTGGTGGTATGGCCAAGAAACAGCAAAGGGAGTAAGGTCAGAATGTAAATAAGATAGAAATTGAAAAAGGAAGGAGGGCTGGATCATAGGAGGTCTGCCCCAAAAAGTATTGGCCATGCAAACTGTTTTAATTATATTGACATTGGCTTGATACTCAAATAGGTGTTTTAGAATATTTTAAGGACTTTGGTCATCACAGTGAGTTAAAGTAAGAGAGGGCCTTGGTTGAAAAAGTTACAGGATCTGGTTTCATTTAGATTTTTCTGTATGCTTTTCTTATCTAGAGGAGGGTAAGTTTAGCTGCACCAAGTTATATCTGGAGCTTATTCTATAACCAGGCTTGAGATGATGCTGTTTTGAACCACTGTGAAATGGTTGTATTACAGATACATTATAAATATACAGCCAATATAGTTTCCTGTCTGAATGGCTATGCAGTGCAAGAGAAAATATTTCAGGGATAGCTTTAAGGCTACTGATTTAAACAACGGAAATTATAGAGTTTCATGTGAGTACAATTATATGGAAAGACTATGGGTATAGTATTGGAGGAGGGGGTAGAAATGTAGTTTGATATTTGGTACAATATTACATAACCAAAATAGTATTATTCTGTTTCAAAAGCAGCAAATAATCTTGTTGGAAAATACAAAAAGTAGTATGAAATAAAATTCACTTTATTTTTACCACCTTGAAATTACAATAGAGGGTATACTGTGAGTGAGAGAAAGTGTATGCTTTTGTGTATCACTAAGGTAATTATACTTTTAAAAGAATATCACACAGGAGGAGTGATGTCAGCAAAATGTCAGATTCCATGGCCTCAACTCTTCTTCCCTCAACAGAACACAGGCATAAGAACAATATGCATGCTAAAATACTTTCATAGTAGCTCCAGAAAACTGTTAAAAGGTGAAGTACTACAAACAAGTTACATTGTTTCATTGTTACATTGAAATGAGTAAGAAAAATCTTTTCTCTTGACTTAAAATTTTCCCAGCCCCAAGATGGCTTATGCCTTCTTTCTTGGGGAGGAAAGAGAATAGTGGAATGTCTGTCCGATGTTAGCTTTGTTGAAGGCTGACCAAGGGAATGGTTTGTGTCACCTAACTTGGAATGCAGATAAAATTGGCATAGTTGGGGCTGCTCAAAGCAAGGGAGAGTGGGGCAGCTTATTGTAGCACCAGAGGGCATGAAGTGGCACAGACAGAGGTTGGCATTGTTCAGCATGATTGACAGGAGGCACCTGGTTTACTCAAGAGAGGATAGGAAGCATGTGGTCAGTGTTCTGACTTTTGGAGATCGGCAGGAAGAAGAATATCTGTCTCGACTGATACAAGTTCTGGGGCAGCCAGTATACTTTCAATGTCTGCAGGACACAGATAACATAAAAGAGTGGGGTGACTTACTGTAGCACCAGAGAAACTGAAATACTGCTGTCAGACACTAGAGAAAGCAAAAGATTGTGAGCTTCTGAAAAAGAAACAGGCAATCCTCTCCAATTGGAACGTTACATTAACGTATAAGCCCATACATGTATTCTCTTCTCTCCTCAAAGGTTTCACAGGCACCTAGACTTTCCAGCTAGATTGATAGTTAAAAAGATCTTCCCCTGCAGAAAGCCAGTCTGTAAAGAAAGAGAGAGGTAGCTATTTTTGAAATGCATAAAACTCATTTAAAACATGACAAGGCACATGGTGAAACAGAGAACACAAGAGAACAAAGAAAAAACAGCAATTTCCAGAAACCATTTCTGAAGAAATGGGGATATATGATTTATCTAATAAAAAAGCTCACACAACTTTCTTAAAGAAACTTAATGATTTAAGAGAGAACACAGATGGACAACTAAAATAAATCAAGAAATGATGCATGAACAAAAAATAAAAACTATTAAAATGAACCAAACAAAAATTTTGGATCCACTGAGGTTGATAGACTTGATCAAGCAGAAGAAATCATCAGTGAACTAAAGAAGGTCATTTGAATTTATTTAATCACAGGAGTAAAAAGAAAAGGAATAAAGATAAGAAAAGAAAGACCAGAGGACTTATTGGACACTGCTGAGTATACCAAAATACACATTATGCAAGTTCCAAAAGGATAGAAAGAAACAGACAGAGAGCTTATTTGAAGATCTGAAAATATCCCAAATCTGAGGAAGGAAATGAATATCCAAATTCACAAAGCTCAAAAGACTCCAACTAAGATAACCTAAAAGAGTTTCACACCAAGACTTCATTATAGTCAAACTGTCAAAAGTTAAATGCAAAAAAAAAAAAAAAAAAAAAAAAATCTAGAAAGCCAGTTGAGAAAGGCAACTTTTTACATGCAACAGAACACAAGATTTCAGTGGATTTCTCAGCAGAAATATTATAAGCCAGAAGGTAGTGGGATGATATAAAAAAAAACAAAAAAACAAAAAACCTGCTAATGGTAATATATCCTGCAAAATATCCTTCAGAAACAGAGATTTTCCCAAATGAAATATGAGGGCATTCTACCCCGCTAGACTTGTCTTAAATGCTAAAGAGATATCTACAAGTTGAAATAAAACAATGTCTGGGCAACAACACAAAAGCACACAAAAATAAAATGCATGCTGGTAAAGTTACACATATAAATTAATATAAATGCATTATTCAGTAATTGTAGTAAATGAAATGTAGTAATTCAAAATACAAAACATAAAAATAACTATGACTATAAAACTGTTAATGGATGAACAATGTAACAAATGTAATGTGTGACATCAATAAGATAAAGTGAAATTGGGGAGATGTAAAAGAATAGTTCTTGTATAAAACTGAAATTAAGTTCTTATCAGTTTATTAAATATTGTTATAATTATAAGGTATTTTACTTACAATAGATTGTTATAATTATTTGAAGTAATATTTCATGGTTTCTACAATGAAAATGACTATAGAAGATAAACAAAAGACAGAAAAGAATCAAAGAATGTCTGTACAAAAAAAATAATAAAATCAATGAAACACAAAGAAAAACTGCAAGACAAGAAAAGGCACAAAATAATTCCAAACTAGAAAGAAGTTAATTAACAAAACAGCAATGATAAGTCCTTTCCTATCAGTATTTACTTTAATTGTAAATGGATTTAACTCCCCAATTGAAGAAATAAACTGAGTAGCTGAATGGATTTTTTAAAAATCCAAATATGTGCTCGCTATAAAACCCCCATGTAATGACACAGAGGTTGGAAATAAAACATGGAAAAAGATATCCCATGCAAATCATATCCAAAAAAGAACAAAAATGGCTACACTTATATCAGATAAAACAAATTTTAGATCTTCCAAACAAAAAATCCCCAGAGATGTTGTGGCATTGAACAACACTCTAGAGGAAATGGACCTAACTGATGTATTCAGAGTCTTTTACCCCAAAGAAGCAAAATACACATTCTTTTCAAATGCACATGGATCATTCTCTAAGATAGACCACATGGTATGCCACAAGCCTTGCCTCCACAACTACAGGAAAACTGAAATCATACAAAGCATCTTCTCAGATCACAATGGCTTGAAACTAGAGTTCAATCTCAAGGGAAAAAAACAAAAATTCTCTGACTCATGGAGACTGAATAACATGCTTTTAAGCAATGAATGGGTTAACAATGAGATCAAGGGTGAAATCTAAAAGTTCCTGGAAACAAATGAAAATGAACACACAGCAGCCCAAAACCTATGGGATACAGCGAAGGCAGTTCTTAGAGGGAAATTTATAGCAACACAGGCCTTCCTAAAAAGGTCACAAGAAGTTTATATAAAAAAACATAACCATAAAGCTGCAAGAACTAGGGGAACAACAGTAAACAAAGCCCAGAGCAAGTAGAAGGAAGGAAATCATCAAGATCAGAGCAGAACTAAATAACTCAGAGATTCAAACTACAATTCGAAGAATCAACAGGTCCAGGAGCTGGTTCTTTGAAAAAATAAACAAAATTGACAAGCCCTTATCCAGACTCATCAAGAAAAAGAGAGAGCAGACCCAAATAAACAGAATCAGAACTGATAGAGGGGAAATCACAACTGATACCTCAGAAATACAAAAGATTGTAAGAAATTACTACAAACAACTCTATGACAAAAAATATGACAACCAGGAAGAAATGGACGCATTTCTGGAAAGGTATAATCTACCAAAACTGAACCCAGAAGAAGCAGAAAGCCTGAATAGGCCAATAACAACTAGTGAAATTAAAGAAGTAATCCAAAATCTCCCAAAGCCCAAAAGCCCTAGACCAGATGGATATACAGGTGAATTTTACCAAACATTTAAAGAAGAACTAACTCCTATCTTTCTCAACCTATACCAAAAAATTCAGGAAAAGGGAAGACTCCCAAACTCTTTCTATGAGGCCAATATTATTCTAATCCCAAAACCAGGGCAAGACACAACTAAGAAAGAAAGCTACAGGCCGATATCTCTGATGAACATAGATGCTAAAATTCTCAACAAAATATTGGCCAACCAGATTCAGTAGTATATTACAAATATCATACACCATGATCAAGTGGGTTTCATCCGAGGCATGCAAGGATGGTACAACATTCATAAATCAATAAATGTAATACACCACATCAACAAATTGAAAGATAAAAACCATATGATCATATCAATAGATGCTGAAAAAGCATTTGATAAAGTACAGCAACCATTCATTTATGGTAAAAACCCTCAGCAAAATGGGAATAGAGGGAGCATACCTCAATATCATAAAGGCCATCTATGAGAAACCTGAAGCCAACATCATACTGAATGGACAAAAACTGAAAGCTTTCTCCCTAAGATCAGGAACGAGACAAGGCTGTCCACTTTCTCCACTTCTATTCAACCTTGTCTTGGAAGTTGCAGCTATAGCCATCAGAGAAGAAAAAGGAATCAAAGGTACCCAAATTGGAAAGGAGGAAGTCAAACTGTCATTATTTGCAGATGATATGATAGTGTACATACAAAACCCGATTGGCTCCACCAAAAACTTACTCGACCTAATAAGCAAATTTAGCAAAATAGCTGGGTATAAAGTCAATATCCAGAAATCAAAAGCATTTTTGTATACCAATAATGAAACAACAGAAATAGAAGCGAAA
>PVIW01013617.1:15236-26788 GCA_004026585.1 Noctilio leporinus | reverse complement strand
CTCTTGAAGACAGCATATATGTGGGTCATGTTGTCTTATCCATTCGGCTACCCTATGTCTTTTGATTGGTGCATTTAATCCATTTACATTTAAGGTGATTATTGATTGATACTTATTCATTGCCATTTTCTCCCTTTGTGTCTGTATTCCTCTTTGGCTTTCTCTGTTTCTTCATTTTATTTGTTTACTTATTTTTAGAACAGACCCTTTAGCATTTCTTGCAATGCTGGGTTGGTAGAGATGTATTCCTTCAGTCTTTTTTTGTCTGGGAAGCTCCTTATTTCTCCTTTTATCTTGAATGAGAGCCTTGCTGGGTAGAGTATTCTTGGTTGCAGGCCTTTGTTGACCATGACTTGAAATACTTTTTGCCATTCCCTTCTGGCTTGGATTGTTTCTGTTGAATAATCATTTGATAGCCTTATTGGAGCTCCTTTGTATGTTATTTGTCTTTTCTCTCTTGATGCTTTTAGGATTCTCTCTTTGTCTTTGAAATTTACCATTTTAATAATAATGTGCCTTGGTGTTGGTCTGTTTGGGTTGATCCTCATTGGGACCCTGTGTGCTTCCTGAACTGGATTCATGTTTTCACTCATCATGTTAGGGAAATTTTCTATCATGACTTTTTTGAACAGGTTTTCCATTCCTTGTTTCTCTTCTCCTTCTGGTATCTCTATGATACGGATGTTGTTACGTTTCATGTTGTCCTGCAGTTCTCTTAAACCCTCTTCAGACTTGTTCAGCCTTTTTTTATTCTCTTGTACTGTCTTGGAGTATTTGTCTACATCATCCTCCAACTCGCTGATCCGGTCCTCTGCTTCCTCTAGCCTACTGTTGATTCCTTCTACTGTATTCTTCAATTCAGAAATTGTATTCTTCATTTCCTCCTGGCACTTATTGATAGTTTCCATGTCCTTTTTCATGCTGTTGTTGTTCTCAGTAAGTTCCTTGTAACTTCCCTGGAGTTCTTTGTCATTTCTCTGGAGTTCTTTGTAATTCCCCTGGAGTTCTTTGTCATTTCCCTGGAGTTCTTTGTAGTTCTCCTGGAGTTGTTTACAGTTTTCTTTGATGTGGCTGAGCTCAGTGAGCTTCTCTATCATCATTCTTTTGAATTCCTTATCTGATATTCCAGGTGCCTCTGTTTCATTTTGTGTTCTTTCTGGGGATTCTTCCTTTCCTTTTAGTGATGGCCTGATTCTTTTTTTTCCCCATTTTGGGTGTCTGTTCTTGCTTGCTCTTGATTTATTTATTTATTTTTGTTCTTTCCTTGGGTTAACCTGCTTTGCTTCCTTGCCTTAGTTGAGCACCCTTCTGTGATAGGAGATTTGTGGAGTTCAATGTTGCTGTCTCCCAGATTTTCTCCACTTTCTGTTCTTGGTGTGTACTTTATTTGGGCTGTCTGGTTGTATTCTGGGCCTGTGGGCTTTTAGCAGAAACAAAAACAAAAACAAAAATAAAAAATAAAAAACAAAAAACAAACAACAACAAAAAAAAACACCAAAAACAAAATACCAAAGCAAACCAAACCAAACAACAACAACAACAAAAAAAATTGCAAAAGGAAAAAGGAAATAAAATTGATAATAACAATAAGAAGAAAGGGTTTAGATGGCTGTTCACCTTAATAATCCCTGACTGGTCCAGATGTAGTCTGGACCTGAGGGCTTTTAGCAGAGGAAAAGAAAAAAAAAAAAAAAAAAAAGAAAGAAAGAAAGAAAGAAAGAAAGAAAATAAGGGAGAAAGTCACAAGAGAAAGAGAAATCAATATTAATAAAGAAAAGGTTTAGGTTTCTGTTCACCCTTTATGGTCTCTGTTTGGTCCAGGTGGAGCTACTGTCCTGCTGGCCTCCTCTGCCTCTGGGCTGTGCTCCCCTGTGTTCAGATGCTGCCCGTTCCAATTCCTAGTGTCCTGAAGACTTCTCACGCTCCCTATCCTGTCCTCTATCTGCTTTGGTCCTCGAGAACACCATCAGCACTGCTCTCTACTCTGTTGCCATCTTTCCTCCCCAATGGAATCTTATTTGGTTCTATTTATTACTATATAAAAGTCCAGGCCTCTTATTGGCATTGACCATATGGTATTCAATCCATGTAAAATGATTCTACCTCATTTATTGAATTCTACTTTGATTAAGAGCTATCTCTATGCATTTTTATTTCATTTTGTCATATTTTTGCCTATTTAAAAGTACTTTTTAGTTTTTAAAAAAATATTTTATTATTTTTAGATAGAGGGGAAGGGAGAGAGGCAGAGAGGTAGAGAATCATCAATATATGGTTGCCTTTCACCTGCCTCCAGTCACAGACCTGGCTGGAGACCTGACTTGCAACCTGGTTATATGCCCTGGCTGGGCAACGTTTGGGTTTGCAGGCTGGCACCTTTCCACAAAGCCACCAGCCAGGGAGTATTTTTAACTTTTAAGGCATTTTATTTTAGATTTCTCTTCTAAGTTGCAAATAGTTGTTTTTCTTTTGTAAATTCAGTCTGAAAGTTTTATTAGTGGAATTAACTCATTTACATTTGCTTTCTCATTTACATTTATTCCTTTTGCTTTAATATTATATTTTCATGCTATTTAGTTTGCTTTATATATTTCATTTTTCTTTGCTTTTTTGTTCAGATATTTGGAACAAATGAATCATCTTTTAACTTTACCTTTATGTTTAAAAGTTTACCTATATTTTTCTTAATCAAAGTCAAGTAAGCAACAGTAATTATTTTTTATTTCTCCCTTTCCCCTGACACAATTTTAGTGTAAATAGAGCAATGTTTTACATAGCTAAAGGTTTATAAAACTTACTTATATACTCCGAACTTTAAAAATTTCAAAGAAAATCTGATCTTGCCTCATTTAGTTTGTATTATATTGACCTTTTTCAGTTCAAAGTTTTCTTCTAAACTTTTTATTTTTATTTTACTTGATCTGTTCCTCATGTGATTGAAAAGGTTGGATCACCTAGACCTGTTCTTCATATCTTTTTACATTTTTTCATTCTAAAATTTTTTCAAATGCTTTAGGATTTAACTCTTGACACCTAAACCACATCAATCAACCCCTTCAATAGTATTTTCCATATTCCCTAGTTTACTCAAAAGTCATTTGCTCACCTCTTACAAAAAATATAACTTATCTTTGATGTGGGGCTAATCAAAGCATAATAATCACTTACTCCTAAATGGACTGAGCTATGGTGTTTTATAAGAATGAAGTTCCAAGTGTAATTACTATGCCTTGTCTTTCCTGTATTGTTTTCTTGTTTGGTGGAAGAACTCTTTTCATATGGAAACCCTGAATTTAGTGTGTGTTGCCAGAAGAAATAAGGCCCACAACTTACCTCTGCTTACTTTTCTAACTTTATTTTATTTCATGCCATAATCATGTTATACTGAATTTCTTTCAAGTCAAATACTTTATATTTAGCATATTTTGAGTGTAGGCAACAGAAAACACTAATTCAAAATAGCTCAAGGAATAAGGAAATGTGTTAACTCAGAACTGGAGGTCCAAAACTATGGTGACTATATACATGATAGAAATCAATAGTTACTCAATTGTTATTATTATAAAACATTCCAATTTATTCTAGTTCTCTGCTAAGCTCCCCAGTTTTATTCATGTTAAGGCTAGGTATTCTCTGTGTAGCAAGATTATTACCAATGGAGCCCTGGCTGGTGACACAGTGGTTAAGGCACCAGCCTGCGAACCCAAAGGTCACTGGTTCAATTCCCAGCCAGAGCACACACAACCAGGTTGCAAACCAGGTCTCCAGCCAGCTTCATAGCTGGAGGCAGGTGAAAGGCAACCATATATTGATGTCTCCCTCCCTCTCTGCCTTTCCCCTTTCCCTGTCTCTGAAAAATAATAAATAAAATCTTTTAAAAAAGAAAAGAAACGAAACGAAATAAGGGCTATAATCCCTTTTGATCATGTTCAACAGGAAAGATGGAGGAAACTTTCTCCTTAAGGCATGAACTAGGTCTTTTTCTTTAAGTTTTATTGAGCTAATTTAGATTAGATGCCATCTGCTGGACAAATGATAGTTACCAAAATAATGCCACTCTATTAGCTTGAACTAATCAGATCATTCTAAAACACCAGAGATGGGATTGGACATCTGAAAAAACTGAAATCACATTCAGAGTAAGAAAGGGTAAATGGATATTGAGGAAGCAATGAACAATACCTGCCGTAGATGCCACTTTCTTCCTCAAATTCTGATCTTTGCACATGCTGTTTCCTCTGCCTGGAATACTCCTTGCCTCATTATTTATTTGCTTACTTTTGCTTATGTTTCAGTTCTCACTTTAAATGTAATTTCCTGACCCATACAAACTGCATTAAAGATGTCGTGACCTATATAAATTTTTGTATATTAAATACAATGTTGTTGATGGGATAAGAATAACTCAATTGTCTTAGAAATATCTGTTTCTAAAATATACCTCAGGCTTTAGGCAGAAGTGTACTCTATGGCTTCACAGGTTGGGTACTGCAATTGAATTATACCCCCTTGACTAGGGCCAGGGTGTCTACAAACTATGGCCAATGGGCTAAAGCCAGCCTATCACCTCATTTTGCCAAGTGTGATTTGAGCACAACCACATTTATATATGAATAGTTACAAAGCTAAAAATATTTACTGTGTGTCTCTTTGTAGAACCTATACAATCCTCTCACTTGGACAATACAGAGGGCCCTTTTCTAGGCCTTGTCTTGCATAGAATACAACTGATGAATTGACTTGAGATTATGTACTTGTCCTCATTATAAATAAGAATGGAATGGAGTTCTTTTGCCCTTTTTAATTTGCATTTGGTGAGCATACAGACAATAACAATAGTCTCTATAATAATCAATGGGAGAGTGAGTGGGTGGAGCTAGAGTGCATAGAAACACACATGAGATTGACAAAGATAAGTGGCTCACACTTCACAGACTCCCCATACCGTGCTGTCATCAGCAGTTGTAAGTCACTGTGGAGAACTAAAAAGTATACACATCCATTCTGGTTCATGCAGCTTTATCTTCTGTTTATGCAGAAATCTCTAACTAGATGAGACTTTATATCTGTTTCCTTAAACAGGTTTAACATCTTAACACCTTTAAACTACATGTATGTAATTATCAATCACATTACCAGACTAAGTGTAATAGAAGATTTATTGATCTATACTGATTGCTAAAGGTCTTATGTGGATATTAAGATATGAAAGTATTTACTTAGAAAGTTGCAGCTGATTTCTTTTTCCAAATGGTGAAGTTGCTGAAGATAGGGGGTCCATTTTATTCTATTTTGTATGTCTCACCTAGAAGAGAATAATCTGCTAGGCTGCTCAGTATAAATGGGCAACCAAGCAAGATGAAATGTTGGCTAATCCATTGTCTTAAGGAGAGAAAATTTCAGAAATTATCTTGCATCCTATAATTTTATGTGTTTTCTGACATAAAAGATGTAAGTGAAATAGTAATAAACCCAAAATATGTAAAACTAAAATAGTGTATTTTCTGTTGGAAGCACATATAAGGACTTTGTGGTACACTCTATCCCAGATTTATAGTCATAGCCATATTCATAAAAGGCTCAGGGACTTAAACATACTTGAGCTGCCTTAGATAAATTAAGCAACTCTGCTCTCTATTTCTTGAAAATAGCATTTAAAAAACATCAAGCCTTTCAATATCAGAAAGATCAAAATCCAATTACTCAGAAAGATGGAGCTTTTTCACAGATTCAACAATGCTTAGAACCAATGGTGAATTGTGGTTCTAGTCTACAAGTTTGATTCATGAAATATAGCAAAGCTAGCATAATGTCATGTCTGTGATTGAATATGGAGCCCTAGTTCTACCTTGGTTCCTAACTCATTTCCAAAAGACATAAGGCTAAAACATGAATGTATAATTATTCTTCTCATCATATACCAGGCATCTCTCAAGGTACTACATGTGCAATGTTGAATAATACAAGCAAGATCTATGCCCTCAGAAAGTTTATATTCTATTGGGGCAAGATATAAGTAAAAAATTGCACCCTGGCTGGTTACTCAGTGGATAGGTGCTGGCCTGCAAACCCAAAGGTTGCTGGTTTGATTCCCAGCCAGGGTTTATAACCAGGTTGCAAGCCAGGTCTCCAGCCAGGTCCATAGCTACAGGCAGGTGAAAGGCAACCATACATTGATGTCTCTCTTCCTCTCTGCCTCCTTTCCTTCCCCTCTCTCTAAAAATAATAAATAAAATATTTAATAATAATAATAAATAAAACCTTTTGACAAAAAATGCATTGCAATGTAATGATCACATAAGTGGTAGGCCATGTAAAGTACTGGGTGCTATAAGAACACAGCTAAACAATATTCAAACCAGAATGAGGATCAAGCAAACTCTCCCTGAGAGATTACACTAATACCTATACATCTGTACAATGAGTTGAAGTTGACTTAGTAGGAAGGTAGATGGAGAGTTGGTGAGAGTAGCAGTAAAGGACATCCCAAGAAAAGGAAACAACAAACATAAATGTCCTGAGGTAGAAACAATTGGGGGGAGGGGATTGAAATTTTAGGTGGACATGATTTTTTTAAGGAAAATGTATATTTATCAGAAACAATTCAAGAAATAGCATGACTGACATGAGATTAGGCTTAAGAATTAGGCAGGGGTGACTCTAAAACAGCTTTATTGCTTGTGCTAAAGATTTTGAAGCATGTTAATGATTTTAGAACACTAAGAAGTCAAAAAAGGATCTTGAGCAAGATAATACCATGATCAGATTTATGTTTTCTTTAAAAATAATGTCAGTTATTTTTTATTTTATTTTTAAAAGATTTTAGTTATTATTTTCAGAGAGGGGGGAAGGGAAGGAGGCAGAGAGGGAGGGAAGAATCAATGTATGGTTGCCTCTCACCTGCCTCCAGCTACAGAGCTGGCTGGAGACCTGGCTTGCAACTTGGTTAGTTGCCCTGGCTGGGAATTGAATCAGTGACCTTTGGGTTCGTAGGCTGGTGCAATAACATCAGTTATTATATAGAAACCCATGTAATAACTGCCAAACCTATCATAAGTCAGTGGCTCATTTGACCCTTTGAGTTAGTCAAGAAAGGCTGTCATGCTTCAGGAACAGCACACACACACACACACAAATCTCTATAACTTAAAACAAAAAATGTTTTCTTTAAAAAATTTAGCTTATGATATATGTTGATCTAGGGTCAACTGTCAGATTCTGTTTCATGTCATTCTCATTCCAGGACTCAAGCTGACAGAGAAGACATGATCTATAGTGTTACCTGTTTTGGGGAATTGACTTGGGATTACCTGAGTAAAATAGCACACTAGTTCCTAGAGGTCCCATATAAATTGATCGATCCATTTCACCTTTTCTCACACTGAGGAGTGATGAAGAATATAGTCTTATAATGTGATTGAAGAAGAGGAGGGAAAAGATAAAAAGAGGAGAATAAAATTTTTTACAACTAAAAGACATCCTATAAAAGGAGAAATGTTTGGGCCCTGGCTGGTGGCTCAATGGATAGGTTCTGGCTTGCAAACCCAAAGGTCGCTGGTTCAATTTCCCAGTCAGGGCACATAACCAGGTTGCAAGCCAGGTCACCAGCCAGGTCCATAGCTGGAGGCAGGTGAGAGGCAACCATACATTGATGTCTTTCTCCCTCTCTCCCTTCCCCTCTCTCTAAAAAATTATAAATAAAATCTTAAAAAGTAAATAAATAAAAGGAGAAATATTTGCAAATCATGTTTGATAAGAATATGTATCCAGAATATATAAATAATTATTAAAATTCTTAAACAAAGACAACCCTATTGAAATATGGGCAAATGACTTGCATGGAAATTTCTTCAAAGAGGATATAGAAAAGGCCAATAAAAACATGAAAGATCTAAATTATTGCTACTAAATTATTGACTTTATTTATTTTTATGTTACATGGATTTCACCTTAATAAAAAAAAATTTATGATAAGAACTAATGACTTCCACACCTCTAAAAATATCTGTCATGAGGCAACTGTAGAATACTTTGAAATAATTATTTAAGGTAAAAATAAATTTTAGAATGTAATGTGACTCTTAAGAATGGATTTTTATGACTATAATTCCCAAGTTCCTTTGTAGTCCTGTTGCCTCTTTTGACATCAGACATCTTCCAAAACATTTATATGTTTTATTTTATTTTATTGTTTTTCCATTACCATTTTCCCTCTTATAACTTGTCTACCTCCACCCATCCTTCCCCCCACAATCATCACCACACTATTGTCCATATTCATGACTGCTTTCACATTTTTGCTTGATCCCTCCATCCCCTAATGCCGGCCTCCTCCCAGAGCTGTCAGCCGGCTCTATGAGTATGTATCTATTTTGCTTGTTAGTTCAGTTGGTTCATTAGATTTCACATGTGAGTGAAATCATATAGTATTTGTCATTCTCTGACTACCTTATTTCACTTAACATAATGTTCTTCTGGTCCATCCATGCTGTTGTAAAGGGTAAACATTTTTTACAGCCAAGTAGTCTTCCACTGTGTAAAATGTACCATAGTTATTTTATTCATTCATCTGCTGATGGACACTTGGGCTGCTTTCATATCCTGAAAACTGTAAATAATGCTTCAATTAACATAGAGGAAGGAGTTTATATACTTTTAAATTAGTGTTTTGGGTTTCTTTGGATATATTCCCAGAAGTGGAATTGCTGGAACAGAAGGAAGATCTATCTTTAATTTTTTGAGCTATCTCTATACTGCTTTCTACAGTACCTGCACCAACTTGCATTCTCACCAACAGTGTAAAAGGGTTTCCCTTTCTTCACAACCTTGCCAGCACTTGTTTATTGATGATAGCCATTCTGACAGGTGTGAAGTGATGATATCTCATTGGAGTTTTATTTTGTATTTCTCTGATGATTAGTCACATTGAGCATCTTTTCATATGTCTATTTACCATCAGTATGTCCTTTTAAAAGAAGTGTCTAGTCAGGTTCTTTGTCCATTTGTAAATTAGATTGTTTGTATCTTTGTTGTTGAGTTTTATAAGTTCTTTATAAATTTTGGATAACCCCTTATCATGTATATCTGCAAAAAATTTTTCCCATTCTGTGGCTTGTCTTATTATTTTGTTGGGTTCTTTTACTGTGAAAAAAAAATTAATTTGATGTAGTCCCATTTGTTTATTTTTTGTCTCCCTTGCCTAAGGAGATACATCAGAAAAAATATTGCTATGAGTAATGTCCAAGATTTTACAGCCTATGTTTTCATAGGAAATTTTATGGTTTCAAGTATAACATTTAACTCTTTAATCCATTTTTTAATTTATTGTTGTGTGTGATGTAAGGTGGTCTAGTTTCATTTTTCTTCAGGTATGTGTCTAATTTTGCCAATACCATTTATTGAACAAAGTATCTTTAGCCATTGTATGTGCTTGTTTTCTCTGTTGAATATCTACTGTAATGGTGTGGCTTTACTTTTGAGCTATCTATTCTGTTCTTTTGATCTATGTGGTTGTTTTCATGTCAGTACCATGCTGTTTTGATTGCAATGGCCTTATAATATAGTTTGGTATTAGGTCATGTGATTCCTCCAATTTTCTTCTACTTTCTCAAAATCACTGTTGTTATGTGTGGCCTTTTGCAGTTCCATATAAATTTTAGAAATGTTTTAGTTCTGTGAAATATGTCATTGACATCTTGATTGGAATTGCATTGAATCAATAGATTGCTTTGGGGTGCATGGACATTTTAATTATGTTATTTCTTCCTATCCATATGCATGATATGTGCTTTCACTTATTTATTCCTATCAATGAGCATATGTGCTTTCACTTACTTATTGATCTTCTTCAATTTCTTTTTTCAGTGTCTTATAAATTTCTGAGTACAAGTCTTTTACACCCTTAGTTAGATATATTCCTAGGTATTTTATGCTTGGAGCAACTGTAAATGAGGTTGTTTCCCTAATTTCCCTTTCTGATAGTTCATTATTGGCATATAAAATGCAAGTGATTTCCAAATGATTATTTCATATCTTGTTACTTTACTGAATTCAATAATCAGTTTTAGTAGTTTCTTGATGGAATCTTTAGGGTACTTTATGTGCAGGATCATCATGCCATCTCAAATACAGTTTTATTTCTTCCTTTCTAATGTAGATGTCCTTTATATTTTCTTGTCAGATTGCTGTATCTAGGATTCCAGTACTTTGTCAAATAAGTGAGGAGAAAGCACACACCACATCTTGTTGCTGATATTAAGGGGAGTGCTTGTGGTATTTGCCCATTTATCACAATGTTGGCAGTGAGTTTGTTATATATGGCCTTTATTATTTTGAGATTTGTTCCCTTTATTCCCACTCTGCTGAGAGTTTTTATCATAAATGGGTGCTAGATTTTGTCAAATGCTTTTTCTGCATCTATTGATATTTTTGTGGGTTTATACTTCTTTTTGTTTATGTGGTGAATCAAATTTATTGATCAAGAATGTACCATCCTTGCATCCTTGGAATAAATCCCACAAAATCATGGTGCATGTTTTTGCTTTTGTTTTTGCTATTGATGTGTTGCTTTATTTAGTTTGTTAATATTTTGTTTAGGATTTTAGCATCTATGTTCATTGTGGGTATCGGACTATAATTTTTTTTTTTTTTTCTCATTGTGTCTTTATCAGGTTTTGGAATTGGAACATTGCCAGCCTTATAAAATGAGTTTGGGAGTCTTATTCCTCTTGAATTATTGAAATAGTTTAGGAAGAAGAGGTATAAATTCTTTTTATAGTGTTGGTAAAATTACTTATGAAGCCACCTTTTCCAAGATTTTTGTTGGTAGTTTTTTTATTACTATGTCAATTTCACTAGGTATAATCTGTCTATTCAGATTCTGTGATTCTTCCTGACTTACTTTTGGAAGATTGTGTGTTTCTAGGAATTTGTCCATTTCATCCAGGTTATCCAATCTTTTGGCATATAGTTATTCATAATATTTTCTTACAATCTTCTGTATTTCTTTGATGTCAATTTTTATTTCTCCTCTTTCATTTCTGATTCTATTTACTTGGATTCAATGGGGTTTTTTTCTTGAATCTAGTAAAAGGTTTGTCAACCTTGTTCATGTTTTTAAAAGCCCAGCTCTTGGATTCACTGATCTTTTGCATTTTTTAACCTCTATTTTGTTATTTCTGCTTCGATATTTATTATTTTCATCTTTCTATTCACTTTGGGCTTTGTTTGTTGTTTTTTATCTCAAATTCCTTTAAGTTTAAAATTAGAGTGTTTATTCCAAGTTTTTCTTTTTTCTTCAGGTATGTCTCGAATGCTACCAAATTTTCCTCTTCAGATTCCTTTCCCTGTGTCCCACAGATTTTGGGGTATTTTGTTCTCATTTTCATTTGTTTCAAGGTATCTTTTTAAATTTTATTTTATTATTGTTGTATTACACCCATCCCTTTTCCTCCCCTCTGTCCCCTTCCCCACCCATCCACCCACCCACCAACTACCCCCCCTCCCAAAGTCAATCTCACTTGTTGTTCATGTTCATGGTTCTTCTATGCCAG
>PVIW01013617.1:0-15136 GCA_004026585.1 Noctilio leporinus | reverse complement strand
TCTTTCTTTCTGCTGTGTAGTATTCCATTGTGTAAATGGACCAAAGTTTTTTGATCCAATCATCCACTGATGGGCACTTAGGCTGTTTCCAGCATTTGGCTATTATAAACAACACTGCCATGAACACAGTGGTATATAGGTTCTTATGAATTGATGTTTCAGGATTTTTCAGGTATAGTCCTAGTAGTGAAATTTCTGGATCAAAAGGCAGTTTCATTTTTAGTTTCTTAAGGAAACCCCATACTGTTTTCCATAGTGGCTGCATCAGCCTACATTCCCACCAACGGTGCATATCCTCACCAACACTTGTTGTTTGTTGATGACTGTCATTCAGAAAGGTGTGAGGTGGTATCTTATTGTGGTTTGAATTTGCATTTCTCTGATGGCTAGTGATGTTGAGCATTCTTTCATATGCCTCTGGGCCCTTTGAATGTCTTCCTCAGCGAGTTGTCTGTTCAGGTACTTTGCTCATTTTTTAATTGGGCCGTCTGTCTCCCTGGTGTTGAGTCGTATTAGTTCTTTATATATTTTGGATATGAAACCCTTGTCTGAGGTATCATTGGAAAATCTGTTTTCCCATACAGTTGGTTCCCTTTGAATTTTGCTGGTGTTTTCTTTAGCTAAACAGAAACTTTTCAGTTTGATATAGTCCCATTTGTTTATTCTTTTATTTCTTTTGCCATTGGAGAAGTATCAGTAAACATATTTCTATGTAGGATATCTAAAATTTTACTGCCTATATTTTTCTCCAGAACATTTATGGTGGCACTGGTATGTTTAAGTCCTATATCCATGTTGAGTTTATTCTGATGAATGGTGTAAGTTGGTGGTCTAGTTTTATTTTTTTGCATATTACTGTCCAGTTCTCCCAAAACCACTTGTTGAAGAGACTGTTTTTACTCAAATTTATGTTCCTTACTTCTTTATCGAATACTAATTGACCATAGAGTCCTGGGTTTATTTCTAGGCTCTCTATTGTGTTCCATTAATCTATATGTCTATTCTTATGCCAGTACCAGACTGTTTTGATTATCATTCCCTTGTAGTATAGTTTGATGTCAAGTATTGTGATTCCTCCTACCTAATTTTTCTTCCTCAAGATTGCTGTGGCTATTCGTGGGCATTTTTGACTCTTTATAAAATTTTGAAGTGTTTTTTCTATCTCTGTGAAGTACATCATTGGTATTTTAATTGGGATTGCATGAAATCTATAGATTGCTTTGGGTAGTATGGACATTTTAATGACGTTAATTATTCCCATCTATGAACATGTTACATGCTTCCATTTATTTGTATCTTCTTTAATTTCTTTCTTCAGTGTTCTGTAGTTTCCTGAGTGTAGGTCTTTTACCTCCTTGGTTAAGTATATTCCTAAGTACTTTCTTTTCCTTATTGGTATGGTAAATGAGATTTTTTTTCTAGCTTCTATCTCTGATGGTATATAAAAATGCATTTGATTTCTGAATATTGACATTATATCCAGCTAATTTGCTCAATTTGCTGATTCAGTCATGTATGTTTTTTGTAGAGTCTATCAGTTTTGTATGTACACTATAATGTCATCTGCAAATACTGATAGCTTTCCTTCCTTCTTTCCAATTTCAATAGCTTTGATTCATTTTTCTTCTCTGATAGCTATGGCTAGAACTTCCAAAATGGTGTTGAACAGAAGTGGAGATAGTGGACAGCCTTGTCTTGTTCCTGATCTTAGAGAGAAAGCTTTTAGTTTTTGACCATTGAGGATGATGTTGGCTGCAGCTTTCTCATATATGGCTTTTATTATGTTGAGATATACTCCCTCTATTCCCATTTTACTGAGTATTTTTGTCATAAATCATTGCTGTATTTTATCAAATGCTTTTTCAGCATCTACTGATATGCTCATATGGCTTTTGTCATTCATATGATTGATGTGTTGTATTACATTTATTGATTTGTGAATGTTGTACCATCCTTGCATCCTTGGAATGAATGAATCCCACATGATCATGGTGTATGCTCTTTTTAATGTATTGCTGCATCTGGTTGGCCAATATTTTATTGAGAATATTAGCACCTACGTTCAACAGATATTAGCCTATTTTTTTCTTTCTACACTTGATTTTAGCCAAAAGGCTGAGAAGCAATAAAAATTTTTCTTTCTTAGTTGTGCCTTGACTTGGTTGTGAGATTAGAATAATACTGACCACATAGAAAGAGTTCTGGAGTCTCCCATCCTCTTGGATTTTTTGGAATAGGTTAAGAAGGATAGGAGTTATTTCTTTTCTAAACATTTTTTAGTACTCACCTGTGTAGCCTTCTGGTCTGGGGCCCCTTTGCTTTGGGAGATTTTGGGTTACTTCAATTTCACTAGTTGTTTTTGTTCTATTCAGGACTTCTGCTTATTTTGGATTCAACTTTGGTAGATTATACATTTCCAAAATTGTCTCCATTTTACCTAGGTTGTCATATTTTTTGTCATATATTTGTTTGCAGTAATTTCCTACAATCATTTATATTTCTGAAGTATCAGTTGTGATTTTTCCTTTGTCATTTCTGATTCTGATTATTTGGGTCCTCTCTTTTTCTTGATGAGTCTGGATAAAGGCTTATCAATTTTGTTAATTTTTTCAAAGAACCAGTTCTTGGACTTATTGAATCTTTCAATTGTAGTTTGAGTTTCTAAATTATTTAATTCTGCTCTGATCTTGAAAATTTCCTTCCTTCTACTTGCTCTGGGTTTTGTTTTTTTGTTGCTCCTCTAGTTCTTGCAGCTTTATGGTTAGGTTGTTTTTATAACCTTCTTCTTTACTTTTTAGGTAGGCCTGAATCACTATGAAATTCCCTCTGACCACCGCCTTTGCTGTGTCCCATAGGTTTTCAGCTGTTGTGTATTCATTGTCATTTGTTTCAAGAATCTTTTTGATTTCATCTTTGATTTCATTGTTAACCTATTCATTACTTAAAAGCATGTTATTCAGTCTCCATGAGTTACGAGTGTTTTAGGTTTTTATCCTTGAGGTTGGTTTCTAGTTTCAAGCCATTGTGATCTGAGAAGTTGCTTGGTATAATTTCAATATTTCTGTATTTGTAGAGGCTTGTTTTGTGACCTACCATGTGGTCTAACTTAGAGAAAGTTCTGTGTGCATTAGGAAAGAATGTGTATTTTGCTTCTTTGGTGTGAAAGGTTCTGTATATATCAGTTAGGTACATTTCCTCTACAGTGTTTTCCAATGCCATAATATTCTTGGTGTGTTTTTTTGTTTGGGAGATTTGCCCATTGTTGATAAAAGAGTATTAAAATCCCCTACTATTAGTGTGCTCCTGTCTATATACTTTTTGAAGTCCTCCATGATTTTTCTTATATATTTGGGAGCTCCTATGTTGGGTGTATGTGTTTACCAGAGTTATATCTTCCTCATGGATTGTTCCCTTAAGTATTATGGCATGTCCTTCTTTGCTTTCTTTTATGGCCTTCATGGTAAAATCTATTTTGTCTGAAATAAGTATTATTACTGCAGCCTTTTTCTCATGTCCATTTGCTTGATATATATTTTTCCATCCCTTCACTTTCAATCTGTGTTGATCTTTTGTTCTGAGGTGGGTCTCTTTCAGACAGCATACATGTGGGTCATGTTTTCTTATCCATTCAGCTACCCCAAGTCTTTTGATTGGTACATTTAATCCATTTACATTTAAGGTTATTATTGATGGATACTTATTTATTGCCATTTTACCACTGTGTACCTGTGTTCCTCTCTGTCTCTCTTTGTTTCTTTTAAGCAGACCCTTTAGCATTTCTTGCAATGCTGTTTTGGTATAGATGTATTCTTTTAGTCTTCTTTTGTCTGGGCAACTCCTTATTTCTTCTTCCATTTTGAATGAGAAACTTGCTGGGTAGAGTATTCTTGGTTGAATCTGATTCAACCCATTGTTGAAAATGGCGTGTTAAAATCCCCTACAATTAGTGTGTTGCTATCTGGTGGCCTGATTGGCCACCAGGCTTAGGAGCCATTGGGCTAGACAGCAAGGTTCAATTGTAATCCAATGAATCTCTTATGAGGCACCAGCCTCAGGTGGTGCTAGGCTCAACTGAAAGATTCCACTGTAATCCAATAAATCTGTGATCAGATGGCAAGTTAGGGGGCCACTGTGCTAGACTGAAAAATTCAATTCTAATCCAATGAGTTTGTAATCAGCCGCCAGGGTCAGGCTCTGCTGAGAGAGAAGGACTGACTCAGTTGCAAAGCAATGAATCCATAATCAGCCACAAGGCTTACAGGCAGCTGTGTAGGGCTGACTAAGTGACCCAGCTATAACTCAGAGACTTTGTAATCAGATGCCAGGCCTAGGCACTGCTGAGCAAGATATTTTTCTCCAGGTGCTAACTATTGTATTTACGTTCAGACAGGGCAGGACTGGAGAGCTTTATTTAGAGGTAAATCAGAGAATTATGATCAGGCACAAGGCTCAGGTGCTGCTGGGTGGGGCAAATTGCTTTCAGTGGGTGGAGCTATGAGGACCCTCCTTTGGAAGCAGGTTGGCTCAGTGCAGTCTGCCCAAGGTGGGGGCAGTGAGTCAGCACCAGGATCCCCACAGCTGCTCCCCCACTTCTCTCCTCCAAGCCACCACCACAAACTCTCCCCACATTTCTCCAGTGTTTTCTGCCCTCCCTCTGCTGGAGCCCAGGGTAGGTGGGTGTAAATATATTTTCATTGTGGTCACCATAGTAGTTCTCTGTCTCCAGTGCTGTTGTAGGCTTGTAATTTCCCATGAATTTCTGCCCTTTTCAGCTGGATGCTGCTCTTCTCTCCACCATGTTGCTGGAGGCTGGAACATCTAGCTGGGGGACCAGAACTCACCCTTCTCAGGTGGAATCCCTGGCTCTGTCACTTCAGCTGCTGCCTCTGGTGGTGGCCCAGCCAGCCTTCTCAGGTCTCCACAATTCATACCAGTCACGTGATGAAGCATCCTATCTGTTTTGTCCATGGTTATAGGACTTCTTTCCAGCTGACTTTTTTCTCCAAAAAAGTATTTCCAGATGTTACCAGGGAGGAGGTTGGTGTAGCTCCACTTACTCCTCCACCATCTTGCTGGGACTGGTGTTTCAAGGTATCTTTTGGTTTCTTCCTTAATCTCATTATTGACCCAGTCATTTTTCATATTATTAGCTTCCATATCTATTTGTACTTTTCAGTTTTCATCTTGTGATTAATATCTGGTTTCATAGCATAATGGTTAGAGAATATGCTTGATATGATTTCAATCTTCTTAAATTTAATGAGACTTATATGTATCCTATCATGTGGTCTAACCTAGAAAATGTTCCATATGCACTTGAAAAGAATGTATATTCTGACTTGGCTATCAAGATGGTGGAGTAAGTGGAGCTACACAAATCTCCTCCCAGGTCACATATAAAATTACTTTTTTGGACAAAAACTCAGCTGGAACGACCAACAGAACATTGGCTGGAAAGAAGTCCTATAACCACAAACAGAACAGAAGAGGATGATTCATCACAATGTGACTGGTAGGAATCGCAGGGACCTGAGAAGGCTGGCTAGGCCTCCACCAGAGGCAGCAGCTGAAGGGATGGAGCCAGGGGCTCCACCTGAGAAGGGTGAGTTCTGGTCCCACAACTGTGTGTCCCAGCCTCCAGCAATATGGTGGAGAGGAGAGCAGCATCCATCTGAGAAGGGAAGAAAGCCATGAGGTTTACAAGCCTATGACAGCACTGAAGACAGACAACTACCATGGTGACCACAATGAAAATACATTGACACCCACCTACCCTGGACTCCAGCAGAGGGAGGGCAGAAAACACTGGAGAAATGTGGGGAGAGTTTGTGGTAGTGGCTTGGAGGAGAGAAGTGGGGAAGCAGCTGTGGGGATCCTGGTGCTGACTCACTGCCCCCACCTTGGGCAGACTGCACTGAGCCAAGCTGCTTCCAAAGGAGGGTCCTCATAGCTCCACCCACTGAAAACAATTTGCCCCACCCAGCAGCACCTGAGCCTTGTGCCTGATCACAATTCTCTGATTAACCTCCAAATAAATCTCTCTCTCTCCCTATCTGCCATGTCTGAGCATAGATACAATAGTTGACACCTGAAGAGGTATATTTTGCACAGCAGCACCTGGGCCTGGTGGCT
Organism: Noctilio leporinus; assembly: GCA_004026585.1. Taxonomy (NCBI): domain Eukaryota; kingdom Metazoa; phylum Chordata; class Mammalia; order Chiroptera; family Noctilionidae; genus Noctilio; species Noctilio leporinus. Next base: position 9,004 of record PVIW01013617.1, on the reverse strand, counting down.
GATTACAAACTCTTTGACTTACAGCTGGTCAGATAGTCCCACACAGTGGCAAGTGAGCCAGGTGGCTGATCATGTATTCACAATTGAGTTGGTTTGTCCCTTCCACTGGCCTCTGGGCCTGGTGGATGATCAAAAACTCATTGGATTACAACTGAAGCTTTCCCTCTAGCCCAGTGGTCTCTTACCCTGGCAGCAGATCACAGACTCATTGGATTACAATAGAACCTTACAGTGGAGGCCAGTGCCATCTGAGCCTGGTGGCCCATTACAGATTCACTGGATTATAATTGTACCTTAGTGTCTAGGCCAGTGACTCCTGAGCTAGTGGCTGATCACAGATTCATTGATTTACATCTGAATCTGTACCACCAGGCTCCACCTGAGATAGTGGCTGAGCCATTGGATTATAATTGAACTTCTCTCTCTACCCCAGAAGGGCCTGAGTTTGGTAGTTGATTTATTGATATACAACTGAATCAGTCTGTCACCCCAAGGAGCATCTGAGCCTGGTGGTCGATCACAGATTGATGTGATTACAACTAAATCAGTCCTTCCAGCCTAACATTTCCTTAGCCTGGCAGCTGGTCACAGGTTGATTGGATTACAACAAAACCTAAAAATGGGGAGAAAAAGAAACGGTCCATCACCAAAAGGAAATGAGAAATCCCCAGAAAGATCACTAAATGAAACAGAGGCAAGCAAACTATCAGATATGGAATTCAAAATAATGATAATAGAGAAGCTCAATGAGCTCAGCCAGCTCAAAGAAAACTACAAACAACTCCAGGGGAACTATGAAGAACTCCAGAGAAGCTACAAGGAAATTACCAAGAACTACACCAGCATTAAAAAGGACTTAGAAACAATCAGTAAGAGCCAGGAGGAAATGAAGAATACATTTCTAAACTGAAGAATACAGTAGAAGGAATCAACAGCAGGCTAGAGGACGCAGAGGATAATATCAGAGAGCTGGAGAACAACATAGAAATATATTCCAAGACAATGCAAGAGAATGAAAAAAAGCTGAAAAAGAATGAAGAGGTTTTAAGAGACCTGCAGGGCAACATGAAATGCAATAATATACATATCATAGGGATACCAAAAGAAGAAGATAAACAAGGAGTGGAAACCCTGTTAAAAAAGTAATGATAGACTGTGAACCCAAAGGTTTCAGGTTCGGTTCCCCAGCCAGGGCACATAACCAGGTTACAAATCAGGTCTCTAGTCAGGTCTGTGGCTGGAGGCAGGTGAAATGCAACCATACATTGATGTCTCTCTCCCTTCCCCTCTTTCTAAAAATAATGAAATAAAATCTTTAAAAAAAAAAAAAAAAAAAGTAATGATAGAAAACTTCCCTAACATGATGAGTGAAAATGTTACTCAAGATCAGGAAGCACAGAGGGTCTCAATGAGGATGAATCCAAACAGACCCACTCCAAGGCACATCATAGTTAAAATGGCAAATTTCAGAGACAAGGAAAGGATCCTAAAAGCATCAAGAGAGAAACAGCAAATAACATATAACGGGCTCCAGTAAGGTTATCAAGTGATTATTCAATAGAAACATAAGAAGGCAAAAAATATTCCAAGTGATGGAAAACAAAGGCCTTCGATCAAGAATGCTCTACCCAGCAAGTCTGTCATTTAAAATGGAAGGAGAAATAAGGAGTTTCCCAGACAAAAGAAGACTAAAGGAATACATATCTACCAAACCAACATTGCTTTAAAGAAACAAAGAGAGACAGAGAGGAAAACAAGTACAAAGTGATAAAATGGCAATAAATAGGTATCCAACAATAATAACCTTAAATGTAAATGGATTAAATGCACCAATCAAAAGACATGGCATAGCTGAATGGATAAGAACACATGAACCACATATACACTGTCTTCAAGAGACCCACCTCAGAACAAAAGATCAACACAGATTGAAAGTGAAGGGATGGAAAAATATATATCAAGCAAATGGACATGAGAAAAAGGCTGCAGTAATAATACTTATTTCAGACAAAATAGATTTTACCATGAAGGCCATAAAAGAAGGCAAAGAAGGACATGCCATAATACTTAAGGGAACAATCCATGAGGAAGATATAACTGGTAAACATACATACACCCAACATAGGAGCTCCCAAATATATAAGAAAAATCATGGAGGACTTCAAAAAGTATATAGACAGGAGCACACTAATAGTAGGGGATTTTAATACTCTTTTATCAACAATGGGCAAATCTCCCAAACTAAAAAACACCAAGAATATTATGGCATTGGAAAACACTGTAGAGGAAATGTACCTAACTGATATATACAGAACCTTTCACACCAAAGAAGCAAAATACACATTCTTTTCTAATGCACATGGAACATTCTCTGAGATAAAACACATGGTAGGTCACAAGACAAGCCTCCACAAATATAGGAAAATTAAAATCATACCAAGCATCTTCTCAGATGACAATGGCTTGAAACTAGGAACCAATCTCAAGGGAAAAAAACAAAAACTCTCTAACTAACGGAGGCTGAATAACACACATTTAAGTAATAAATGGATCAACAATGAGATCAGAGATGAAATCAAAATGTTTCTTGAAGCAAATGACAATGAATACATAATAGACCAAACCTATGGAAAACAGCAAAGGCAGTCCTGAGAGGGAAATTCATAGCAATACAGGCCTACCAAAAAAGGATGAAAGAAGCTTTTACAAACACCTAACATTAAAGCTGCAAGAACTAGAGAAGCAACAACAAAACCCAGAGCAAGTAGAAGGAAGGAAATCATCAAGATCAGAGCAGAATTAAATAACTTAGAGACTCAAACTACAATGTGAAGATTCAATAAGTCCAATAGATGGTACTCTGAAAAAAATATACAAAATTGATAAGCCTTTATCCAGACTTATCAAGAAAAAGAGAGAGAGGACCCAAATAAACAAAATCAGAAATGACAGAGGAGAAATCACAACTGATACTTCAGAAATACAAAAGGTTGTAAGAAATTACTGCAAACAAATATATGATAAGAAATATGACAACCTGGGTGAAATGGAGAAATTTTTGGAAATGTATAATCTATCAAAGCTGAATCCAAAAGAAGCAGAAGTCCTGAATAGACCAAAAACAACTAGTGAAATTGAAGAAGTAATCCAAACTCTCCCAAAGCACAAGAGCCCTAGATCAGATGGATACACAGGTGAATTCTATAAAACATTAGAGAAGAACTAACTCCTATCCTTCTCAACCTATTCCAAAAAATCCAACAGGAGGGCGAACTCCCAAACTCTTTTTATGAAGCCAATATTATTCTGATCCCCAAACCAGGTCAAGCCACTAAGAAAGAAAACTAGAGGCCAATATCTGTGATGAACATAGATGCTAAGATTCTCAACAAAATATTGGCCAACCTGATCCAGCAATACATTAAAAAGATCATACTCCATGATCAAGTTGGTTTCATCCCAGGGATACAAGGATGGTACAACATTCACAAATCAATAAATGTAATACACCACATGAACCAAATGAATGACAAAAACCATATGATCATATCAATAAATGCTGAAAAAAACATTTGAGAAAGTACAGCAACCATTTATGACAAAAACGCTTAGCAAAATGGGAATAGAGGGAGCATACCTCAACATCATAAAGGTCATACATGAGAAACCTGAGGCCAACATCGTATTCAATGGGCAAAAACTTCAAGCTTTCCCCCTAAGATCTGGAACAAGACAAGACTGTCCACTTTCTCCACTTCTCTTCAGCATTATTTTAGAAGTTCTAGCCATAGCTATCAGAGAAGAAAAAGGAATCAAAGATACCCAAATTGTAAAGGAGGAAGTCAAACAGTCATATTTTGCAGATGATAAGATAGTGTATGTACAAAACCTGATAGACCCCACCAAAAACTTACTTGATCTAATAAGCAAATTTAGCAAAATACTTGGATATAATGTCAATATTCAGAAATCAAAAGCACTTTTGTATACCAATAATGAAACATCAGAGATAGAAGCTAGAAAACAAATCCCATTTATCATAGCAACAAGAAAAATAAAATACTTAGGAAAAAACTTAACCAAGGATTTAAGAGACCTATACACAGAAAACTACAGAACACTGAAGAAAGATACATATAAATAGAAGCATATACCATGTTCATAAAGAATGAACAATTAACATCATTAAAATGTCCATATTACCCAAAACAATCTATATATTTAATTCAATTTCAATTAAAATACCAATGACGTACTTCACAGAAATAGAAAACATACTTCAAACATTTATAATGAGCCAAAAACTCCCATGAATAGCCTCAGCAAACTTGAGAAAGAAGAACAAGGTAGGATGAATCACAATACTGGACATCAAACTATACTACAAGTCAACTGTAATCAGAACAGTCTGGGAAGAGAACCAAAATGGCGGAGGACTAAGTGCAACTACACCAATTTCCTCCTAACACCAAACTGGAATTACAACTTAATTCAGGAGTAATCATCCAGAATAACCAACAAAACAAGAACACCAGTTGGAGAGAAGTCTTATTATCATGGACAGAACAGAAGAGGCAATTCATCACAACTTGCCCAGTAGAAGTGTGGAGACAGGAGAAGGCTGACGGAGCTCCCACACTTGGCCACTGAATGGACAGAGAAACATCTTAGCAGCCGGGGACTCCACCTGAGAAGGGTGGGATCTAAACTCCCAACTGGGCTTCCCAGCCTATAGCAACACAGCTGAGAATAAAACAGCACCCAGCTGTAGAAAGCAAAAAGCAGCCAGGTTTAGCCGGCTTCAGAGAGAGACTGAATTCTTAAAGGGACCAGGCACGAAAAAACAGTGGCACCCACTTACCGTGGGCTCCAGCAGTGGGAAGGCACAGTGGACTAGAGACACTTAAAGAGCTTTTGGGGCAGTACTTTAGGGGGAGATTTGACGGAGCAGCCCCTGAGTCCAGTGTTGATCCAACCCCAATACAGCCAGCAGACCACTCTTCTCCGAAGGGCAGGAGCCTGAGGGGAAGTCACAGCCCCACCCATAAGAATGAATCCATCCCACCCAGCAGTGCCTAAACCTGACTTCAGATCACGGGTTGATTGGATTAACAATTGAATTCATCTGCCCCACCCAGAGGTCCGGAAAACTCACCACTTATCACAGACTGATTGAATTAACAACTAAAGCAGACAAAGACAGTGGATCTCCGATAGTCTATCATTGGCTGACTATGCCCAGACTGGGACAAGAGCTGACATCACCAAGCACCGATCCAGGAAGTAAAAAGTGCACCTCTACACCACAGAAGGTTATACCACTAAGACAGTAAGATAAAGCAGCCCAATCCAAGAAGCAGAAACAAATAAGAGCCACCGAAAATGGGGAGACAAAGAAATAAATCCTCAGCAATGGAAGGGAGGAATCCCCAGGAAAAGTGCAAAATGAAATAGAGGCAAGCACACTATCAGACATGGAATTCAAAATAATGATGATACAGAAGCTCAATGAGCTCAGCAAGTTCAAAGAAAACTACAAACAACTCCACGTGAACTACAAAGAAGTGCAGGAAAGCCACAAGGAACTTACTAAGAACTACATTAGCATTAAAAAGGACATAGACACCATCAATAAGAGCCAGAATGAAATGAAGAATACAATTCCAGAATTGAAGAACACAGAAGGAATCAAAAACAGGCTACAGAAAGCAGATTGATCAGATCTTGATTGATTGATCAGATCATCAAGCTGGAGGTCAATGTAGAAAAAAATTCCCAGGTAGTGCAACAAAATGGAAAAAGACTGAAAAAGAATGAAGAGGTTTTAAGAGAGCTGCAGGACAACATTAAATGCAACAACATCCGTATCATAGGGATACCAAAAGGAAAAGAGGAGGAACAAGGGATAGAAAACCTCTTTTCAAAAGTAATGACAGAAAATGTCCCTACCTTGAGGAGAGAAAAGGTCATACAAACTCAGGAAGCACAGAAGGTACCAAGGAAGATGAACCCAAGCAGGCCCACTCCAAGACACATCATAATGAAAATGGCAAGTTTCAAAGACAAGGAGAGAATCCTAAAAGTAACAAGAGAGAAACAGCTAATAATATACAAGGGAGATCCCATAAGGTTATCATTTGATTTCTCAACAGAAACACAACAGGATAGAAGGAAATAGCACAAAATATTTTAAGCAATGAAAAGCAAAGGCCTACAATCAAGAATACCCAGCAAGGCTGTCATTCGAAATGGAAGGTGAAATAAGGAGCCTCCCAGACAAAAGAAGTCTAAGTGGACATATCTCCACCAAACCAGCATTGCAAGAGATTCTAAAGAGTCTGCTTTAAGAAGATGAAGAAACAGATAGACAGAAACACAGGTACAAAGGTAGATGGATTAAATGCACCAATCAAAAGACAGGGTAGCTAAATGGATAAGAACCAACTTTAACTTATGAATGCTTTACAGTGATGTTGTTATAAATAGATTTTGCTAAATAAGGTACAATTTTGTATATTACTTGTGTTTGCATTAATTTAGGTTAAGTTTTCTTAGATTGGAATCATTTCACAATAAGGGAAAATCGGGTTACTTGCAAAAGCTCAGAAAAATTGAATGCAGTTAAGGAAGAAGAAAAACCTAAGAAAATGTGGATGTATATTACCTAGAAGCTATGCTATCTTTCTTATTCACTTTTACAAAATATGTGCTTATTTGTGGGTTTGGAATATATAGATTTTGTTAGCAATTTATGTTTTAAATAGCAACCAACTGGTCATGGGTGTGTTGTGAAATCAGTCAATCTTTAGGTTAGAAAAGATCCTGATAATGAAGACCAATTTGGATGGAAGTTTCAAACTGCTAAACTAAATGATTCATGTACTAGACAATATATATTCTCATATTAGCATGTAAACTAAATGAGATTCCTTGCAACTAAATCATGGGAATATACATTTCCAGTTATGAAGGCCCCAAAACTGGAAATGCTTGGGAAAAGGAATGAATGCTATAGTAAACTGTGTTTTGGAAATGTGAACGTACCTAATATCTACCTCAACAGAATCTTAAATAGTCCAGGGGGTAGTTTAGGACCATATAAGAAGTCAACCACAAGTTCAAAAAATAGCTACAATACTATTCTACAAAATTATTTAAATCCTAGGGATTTTAATTTTTTACCTTACCTTAGTAGACATAATAATTTCTACACTGAGAACTGGCTGAGCACTGCAAGTGCCATTATTTCTGAAGGCTTCAACTTATACAACACATATAGAGGAAAAACAGAGGGTATTGAAAGAAGTAAGACCTGTGCACAGCCTAAATAAATCAATCTACTATTTAAGATGGAAAACTCCAAAAAGAATAATTTGTAATTCTGGTAGCTTAAAATGAAGTTGAGTTGTATCGGATGGGGGAGGATCTGACTCAAAAACCAAATTCATTTTTCACTATGGGGTTGGCACTGTCTCTAGGACAATTTTCCAAAAGTGAGTTCCGCAATACACCACTTCTGTGATATATTTCACAAAAATAGCATTCCAGAGTAAAATAAGTATTAAAGAAGAAAAAATCTGCTTAATTTTGCTACAATATAGCTAAAACACTATCATTTAACATGTACTAATTATGTAAGCTATGTGCATATTTTAAATTTTTTTGTATTAACTCTTCAAAACCCAGTATGTACTTTAAATATGTGTAAAAATATGTATGGGTGTAAAAGTATTTTTGCATGTTTTTGGTAATATTGCAACTCATATTACTTTAAAAAGAGTTATTTTTAAACGAATTAATGTAGGCATTTTGGAATAATGAAAAGAAAACTTTGCATTAATATGATTTGAGAAGTTGACAGAAGGCAGTAGTTAAATGGTGAATTTTCAGGATGTGAAATGAAAAAAGAAAAAGTACACATTGCTGGTTATAGAATATAAAAAGGGATGTTAGGACAAACAAAGGAACTAGAGAAGCCAAAGAACCTATATGCATGACTCATGGATATTAACTAAGGGGAGCATTGCTGGAGGAAATGGGGTATTGGTTGGAGGGAGACAAAGGGAGAAAAATTGGGACAACTGTAATAGCAAAATAAATATTTTAATTAAAAAAAAAAAGAAAAAGAAAACAGTCTGGTACTGACATAAGACTAGACATATAGATCAACAGAACAGACTAGAGAGCCCAGAAATAAACCCAGGACTCTATGGTCAATTAATATTCAACAAAGGGGGAAAGAACGTAAAATGGAGTAAAAACAGTCTCTTCAACAAATAGTGTTGGGAGAACTGGACAGCAACATGCAAAAAAATAAAACTAGACTACCAACTTACACCATACACCAGAATAAACTCAAGATGGATAAAGGACTTAAACATAAGCAGTGCCACCATACAGGTCCTGGAGAAAAATATAAGCAGTAAAATTTTAGATATCCTACACAGAAATATGTTTACTGATACATCTCCAATGGCAAAGGAATTCAAAGAATAAATAAACAAATGGGACTATATCAAACTGAAAATTTTCTGTTTAGCTAAAGAAAACACCAGCAAAATTCAAAGGGAACCAAGTCTATGGGAAAACAGATTTGCCAATGATACCTCAGACAAGGGTTTGGTATCCAAAATATATAAAGAACTTATGAGACTCAACACTAGGGAGACAAACAGCCCAATCAAAAAATGGGCAAAGGACCTGAACAGACCACTCTCTGAGGAAGACATACAAATGGCCCAGAGGCATATGAAAGAATGCTCAACATCACTAGCCATCAGAGAGATGCAAATTAAAACCATAATAAAAGCCCTGGCTGGTAGCACAGTGGATAAGGCCACCGGCCTGCGAACCCAAAGGTCGCAGGTTCGATTCCCCAGCCAGGGCACATAACCAGGTTGCAAACCAGGTCTCCAGCTAGGTCTGTGGCTGGAGGCAGGTGAAAAGCAACCATACATTGATGTCTCTCTCCCTCTCTGCCTCTCTCCCTTCCCCTCTTTCTAAA